>VYZU01068968.1:0-20241 GCA_013401355.1 Ceyx cyanopectus | reverse complement strand
CCCGCCACAGGACAAGAGGTAATGGGCATGAACCTGTAATCTGGCTCATAGGCTCCTCAGAATAATCACCAATTTAGCATGTAGCACGAAGAGTTTGTCAGTACAAAAAAACCCATGCTTTGTCTGAACACTTTGTGCATTACTTACACTATGGAAGACAGATTCCAGTAACAAAAAAACCCCAAAACCAACCAAACAAAAAGTAGAGAGGTGTTAGTGAAATAGTCACTCTGAATATCTGACTGAAGATGCACTTTTAAAAGATATTCTGTGTATAGTTGATTGGACTTTGTGTATTTAAGATGTATATTTAGTTACAATATAGCAGCCTTTTGTAATGGTCAAGTGAATTTTGAACAATGAGGCATAAATAGTATAATAAATAGGCTGTGGTTTATCAGCTAGAGCACTGGAAGAAAAAATGATTCAAAAGGCTGTCTATTTCTAGTAGCAAATATCTCCAGTACTGGTTTGCTTTCCAGGTTTGCTCTAGCAAAAGCTCTGTGTGGCTCTCAGCAAAGCTGCCCAGTGTGGCTTCAAGGTGGTTAAAACCTCTTTGGTTTAGGCAATGGCAGCAAATCCAGAATTGGGATCAAATCCTTANGTTTCCCTAGGGATGATGATTTGACCAAATCCAGCTGTTTCATAGCAATATGTCTTTGTAGATATATATGTGTGTATTTATTTACACACACATGTGTTTTCCCTATTTATTTATCTATATATCTCTATATAAATTATATGAAATACAGCTGCTTAAGACTGGTCATTAGGTGATATTCTGTACAGGTACAGGTTCTTTCTGTGAAAATTTACTATTTCTGGAAGATAAAAGATTTCAGTGGGAAGTTTGAGAATAACTTTTCTCAGACTTCCAGGTGGCCGTGACACTCAGCTGGGATGTGAGAGCTAGAAAGTCCTTGTGTGCATTGGTTTATCTAGATAGGAAACAGTAAAGCATTTGAAAGCTTTCATGGGATGGGAAAAGTTTTCTTCACAGTTCTAGATACAGTTCAAGCTTCTTGAACTCTTGTGTGATGCTGGAGGCAGGAAGGCAAAAACATAGTTCAAAATTTTTTACCTCTTCCAAGATGGTTTTTATCATCTGCTTGCTTTTTTTTTTTTTTCCCTGGGATCTTCCAAGCAATAAAAGGGCAGAGTGGATGCATAAGGCAGCTGCCTCAGACAGCAACCTCTGTGCTAAGAAATGGAGGAGAGCTAATTTGAGGGCACAGATGTTATTCAGGCATCAGACTCCTGTGTTGTATTATTGGTCTCTATTGGATATCCTGAGATCATGAACAAAGAGCAGGAGGAAATATCTGGGTCTGTTATCTATCTTATAAAGGGAGCTTAACTATAGCACATCTCACTGACCCTACAGTTGAAATTGAGTGAAAAATTCTGAATTACAGCAACTTGGTCAGCTAAATGCTCTTACTGCTAGGAAATGGTTTCTGCTATTGGAATCCCATCACAACTGGAAACTGCATTAGAAGGAGATAGCTGAAGTTCATTATCATGTGGACAATTTTTTGTCTTCTCATTCCTTAAACATAATTTTCATATTTAGCTTTCAGACTTTTGGAGACTAAAACGGGAAAGAAAAAAAAATACTGTTTATGGGATTACTTTTTAGATTTCATTGAAACAAAAACTGCATTTTGATTTTCACCAAGTGAAATTACAAAAGTGAAAATATGAAGAGGCGAGTATGGTATCCACATTGAAATGACTGAAAGACAACTTTCAACACACAGTTACCAACAGTTTGCACATTTGACTGTAGGGGGAGTGAATATTCATAATAGGAGAACTTTCACCATATGAAATGATGTTAGTAGTTACTGACAGTCTGTAGATATCAAAAGAATGAGCACAGGCACATTAATAAGTAACTTAAAAGCAGTTCCACAGTCTAACATCTTAGTAACTGTAAAACTACAACTTTAACATAAGTCATATTTTTGAATTCCAAACTATCTTATAAAATTTAGCTGGAACACATTTTTCTTGATACAAATGAGTATATAAATTTTCATAAGATATTATCTCTTACCATATATTTAATTCAGGTTCTCTTTCTACTCCCACTAAAATAATTGCTTACAATATACTGACTTGATTTTATATGACTAATTAGAGCAGTGCATGCAAAAAAATAGGTTTGCAGGTAATACTGAAATTAAATATGTTAATCTGTACCTCAGTGCACACATTTTATATGAGCTTTAAATTGCTATATAAATTATAGTTCTGTGTTTATAAAATGCCCTTGAAAGAATGTCCTATATTTTGAATACTAATACCATAGGGAAACAAATATATAAAGCTTTTGGCTATAGGCTATATTTGCATAAATAAAGGCAAATAGTCACTCTGAATATCTGACTGAAGATGCACTTTTAAAAGATATTCTGTGTATAGTTGATTGGACTTTGTGTATTTAAGATGTATATTTAGTTACAATATAGCAGCCTTTTGTAATGGTCAAGTGAATTTTGAACAATGAGGCATAAATAGTATAATAAATAGGCTGTGGTTTATCAGCTAGAGCACTGGAAGAAAAAATGATTCAAAAGGCTGTCTATTTCTAGTAGCAAATATCTCCAGTACTGGTTTGCTTTCCAGGTTTGCTCTAGCAAAAGCTCTGTGTGGCTCTCAGCAAAGCTGCCCAGTGTGGCTTCAAGGTGGTTAAAACCTCTTTGGTTTAGGCAATGGCAGCAAATCCAGAATTGGGATCAAATCCTTAGATGTGTACAAGAACTTAAATCCTTTCCCTTTCTGGCTCAGGAATGGTATCTCTGCTGGAATGACTCAGCCACGTGTTGTGGAATGCACAGGAAATGTTGCCTGATGTTCAGAATGCATCGCTGTTAATACTGGAATTAATTTTTCTTTCCAGTAGCTCTGTATCAGTAATCAAGATTTTATTCTTGACAGAACAAAGTATCACAGGTGAGAAAGTCTTTGATGAGTTTATAACTTAGACACTTAATAGTGTTAAGAGTATTAACATCTGGGCCATATGTTTTAGCTTCCTTCCCCATCTTAAGAGGCAGCAGTGTGTTCCAAGTCTTCTCACTGGCTTCACAGTAGAACAGAAAATTCAGAGTTAATTTAACCTTCAGACTGTCAAAGTAAAATAAACACTTTTAAAAATGAAAATAGCTAGTCTGGAATAGTTCACAGTGAAGAGCTTCATTTTTTATTCATTCTCTTCATACAAGGTGAAGATCATACAAGTGAATGCCTAATATGGTCCTTCTGAGGGAGTGTCATTGAAAGTACCACCTAGAATTAATGGTTTGATGATGCTCAACAAGCTAGAGAAAATTGTTTCAGAATCTAATGTTTTCTAGTGACGGGAATATTTTGGGGTAAAGATTTCCCCCTGGATTAACCTAATTCTATGTAGTGCTGTTAATACAATTAAATAGTGAGTTCAACTTTTTGGCAAAATAACTCTTCAGCAACAGCTTTCCAATAAGATTATTTTAATTGCCCATTGCTACTTGCAGTTATATGGAAACTGATATTGCATGACATATTTGCTTTACTAGAAGAAAAAAGTACATTGTATATGTATATACAAATGTCACCAGCTATGGCTAAATATATGACAGTATGAGCCAAAACCCTAGTTTAGGGAATGCCATTTCTAGTGTTACTTTGATCAATTTTTAAGCCATTGTTTGTGTCACCTTTTAACCCATCTTCTCCATTATTAACCTAGGAAAAATACAGAGTAGCAAATAGAAAAAGGAACATTTAAACTATGAATATTCCAACAAAACTTAATTTAGACAATGTATTGGTATAAGGTTTCAGAGAAATCTTCCACAGGAAGAAATCTGTCCCAAAAGTATGATAGAAATCCTGTTGGCAAGTAATCTTTTTTTTTTTTTTGGAACTATGGCAGAACACTGAGCTGAAGCTTATGGTGTTCAGGGCCAGTTAGCAGATGCAATGAAATCAGCTGTTGGGATTGGTCAAAGAAAGCCACGAGTTAACTCTGGCTACAGAGGAGAACAGGGCAGCAGGATGGCAGAGAGGACAAAAGGTCTAACACAACTTCCCAAATTGTTTAGCCTATAAAGGTGTTGGCCAGATTTAGTTAGTGACTCTTCAGATAAAACCCACAAGCTCTGCTTAGGGACTACAGAAATCAAGGGAGAAGGAAGAATGAGCATTAGTCCTTTCCTCCCATTGCAATGAGAGTTCATCCAGTTTGTTAGTTTATGGGTACTAAGAGCAATGTAACTTGCTTCTGCCTGAAAACTATCAGCTAAGATCAAGTGAAACTTAAAATGGAACAACTTCCTGAAAATTCTAAAAGTTGCTAAAGAGTTCTAATTAACTAAATTGCAACTAAAGAGTTGCAAATTCTAAGAGTTGCTAAATTCTCTCTGTTTTTCTTTGGAACACTGAGGGACAAACCAGGGATATGATGTATTACATATGTATATGGAGAACAGAACATGGAATCACAACCAGAAGGGGCAGGAGGAGAAAGGAACTAAAAATAGACATCAATAAAAACTGTTCCTGCCTTTTTAGATCATAGGTTTGTCCAAGTTACACAACTATCTCAGCATCTCAGAATTAGTGTTTTGTTCAGGTGAGAGCTTACCTGATTCATTTTAAAATAATATTTTGGATGGAAAGGCAGGGAAATAAAACCACAGTTGCTCATGTTTAAAGATTAAAAATACCTGTACTAAAACATGCTGAGTATAACACCCTAGAATTTTTTTTTTCTGACTAAGATTGCTGTAGGGCATTAAAAACAATCACAAAACTTGCATCTGATATGGGGTTCTTTTAATTAATTAGTCAACAGAGGTCAGGTCTTGAGTCAATACACCAGAGTCACTGGACTGAACTGGACTAAATCTAATTATTGCCAGTTCTACTATCAGACAAAGATTTTTTTTTGACAGTGACTCCTAATAGAGTAGCAATGATAGAGCTCAAAAAGAGAAGGAAATAAAAGATGATTCTCAAAGTAAAATCAGTTTTCTATCTACATATATTATTATCTGAAAACTGCAAGTACCATTTGTTAAATCAATCAAACATCTGCTTTTTGACTTTTAAAATCTGTGACTACTATCCTACTGAACTTCTCTATCTGCTCTGATTGTAGAGGGTATTGTTAAAGCCTGCTGACATAGCTTTCAAACTTTTCACATTACAAGGAAGGTCATTACATTTAGCACCTAATAAACTCTTGTTTCATGCTCACTGACAGTCACTTGTACTGTTCAACATATTTTACTCAAAATAATGAATCATGATATTGTGGTTGTAGAAGTAATCCTGGATCTGTCATACATTGCATCCCACCTTTAAACCCTGGCTGGAAGAGATATCTGTCTGACAAAATGGAGAGAACCTTGCCTTTCATTCACTAATTCATTTGACCTTTTTTTCCATAGAAGTTGGCATGGCAATCTGCCTTTCATTCAGCACTCTTTGAACTTGAGGGTTCACTAGCAAATTTTTTGTATTTTGTGTTTGAAAAATCTGCTAAAAACATAAGTTGCAAAGTTTAAAAAACAAACAAACCCTGAACTAATTACGCTGAATACATATGTCAATATGATGAGATACATGGAAATTCTTCAGCTGTGGCTGTGCTACAGCAATCCTGGAGTGACTGAATCACCAACATGTACTTCTATGGTTTAGCTACTAGCAAATGTGTATTTTTGATATCAAAGTTTTGCGATATAAGCAGAAGATTCTGCAAGCCAAGAAACTTGTTTTAAGCTAAAAAATTACTGAACTAGACATTTCCCAACATTGATCTAAAAAAGAACTGCATTCCTGATTGAATCTGTACATGCCAAGTAATAATCAGATATCAAAGTGTGACTATTTAGCTATTAATAATTCCAGTAAATCCCCCTTATAACTCCTGGATCAAACCACAAAATCTTTAAAAACCTTTCCTTTTGATTTTTGTTCTTCCATCTTTGCATGAGTGTGACAAGTGAGATATCTATATCTGGGTTCTGTGCAAGGCAGAGTTTTGTTCCGTGGAGTTTCTGTTCTTACCAAGTTATTTGATTGTGAAATGACAATTCCCATTTAATTCCACATTGCAGCCTAACTGTACAGGAGAGCTGCTTGCGATCGTATTTTATCAGAAACAATCATTGATGAGGGAATATTGAATGCCAGTTTCAAATATTTTTCTGTAGGAAAGGTAATTTCTAGGCTGGACTGTGGTGGAAAAGATGAAACATGAGCCAGCAGTGTGCCCAGGTGGGCGAGAATGCCAACAGCACTCTGGCCTGTATCAGAAACAGTGTGGCCAGCAGGAGGGGAGAGAGAAGTGATGGTGCCCTGTACTCCGCACTGGTTGAGGCCACACCTCGAGTACTGTGTTCAGTTCTGGGCCCCTCACTACAAGAAAGACATTGAGTTGCTGGAGAGAGTTCAGAGAAGGGCAACCAAGCGGGTGAAGGGTCTGGAGAACAAGTCTGTGAGGAGAGGATGAGGGAGTTGGGATTGTTCAGTCTGGGGAAGAGGAGGCTGAGGAGAGACCTTTTCACCCTCCACAACTACCTGACAGGAGGCTGTAGTGAGGTGGGTGCAGCCTCTTCTTTCCAGTAAATAACGACAGGATGAGAGGAAATGACCTGAAATTGCACCAGGGGAGATTCAGATGAGATATTGGGAAGAATTTCTTTACTGAAAGAGTGGTGAGGTGCTGGAACGGGCTGCCCAGGGAGGTGATGGAGGCATTAAAAAATATGTAGATGAGGCACTTCAGGATACGGTGAAGACAATGGAGAGGTTGGGCTTTTTGGTGTTATTTTTTCATTGGTTGGTTAGTTGTGTTTTGTGGTGGTGGTGTTTTTTGTTGTTGATGGGTGGATGTGGTGATCTTAGAGGTCTTTTTCGACCATGACAATTTTGTGATCCTTAGTCTTGTTCCATGGTCTTTGTACAGTTTAGTGAGAGTAATCATGGTTGATAAAAAACTAGTTTATGTGCTTCGGTACTCCCTTTGGTTCTTGTTTTTTGCTTATGGCCAGAGGATGTTGTGCTTCAGCAATCCACAGCCAGAAGGAGGATCTTTAGGTCCAATGACAAAGTTGCTGCATTTGTAGAAGTTCAGAGGCTACCCTGACTTAGTCTGGGAACTGAATTATTCTTCAAGTATTATGAAGCAACAACAAAATTATCCTCTTAGCTGCACAGTATGGATTTGTATTCTATATAGTAGGCTCTGTTCCTATTTTACTAATAAAACAATTCCCTGTGTGGCTAATAAAACAGTCAAACCACCTTCTTCCTCGCCATCCGGCTCTGCCCCTATCGTTAAGCTCGGGAAAAAACAGCTCATTGGAGGCTGGATGGCTTCTCTGCTTCTGTATGAACTGGATGCAATCTGCCCATTACATGTTTGTGTGACTTATGATGTATCAAACTGTACTGCCTGCTTATAGATTTAATAACTTCATCTAAACACGTCAGTATCAGTGCAAAAAGACAGAGAAGGGTATATATTTGCCCCAAAGGCAGACTACCCTTCTCCTTCATGTTTAAAGGAGAGAGATGGTAGTTGATGAGTTACCATATTAGATACATGGAGTGCAGCTTGCAAATGACCACAAACAGGAGAAAATACTTGGGTTTTTTTTTTTTTTTCACTAGACTGATATAAAGGCTTCTCTTTGGTGTGTCTAGTATTGAAGTTTCCATTCTGTAATAAAATACATGCCCTTTACTTCAAACAAATTGTAGTTGTTAAGGTGGGTCCAGAATTTGAGCAAAACAACTCAATTAAAATAAAGGGTATAATGTACTTTGGCTGTAAAACACTTAAATATTACATACAGTGAAAATTCTCATTCACTGCAATCATTCAGCAGTCTGAGATCACTTGTTAAAGGCCACAGAATAAATACTAAATGATATCTAGAGATTAACAGTTTCAGGCTCAATCCTATAAATATTCCCATGAGTAATTGCAATGAAGTAATTACTTCCTAAATGATTATTTCTAAATGCTTTAAAAAAAACCCCAAAACCAACAATGTAGTGGCTGTATTATAAGAAACTACTTTTTGGAATACTTTCCCATTTCCAAGGCAGAGTATCTGCTGCCAGCCTACGCATCAGCTTTAATTTCTCAGATCTTTTTTCTCCAGTCTGTGGAAAATCCCAGTCCTGTGAAAAGCACTAACTAATGCCAGCAAATCTGCAGATTTAGACCTTTGTGGGCATAGCTAAATCAAGGTAAAGTTTTAAGGTATTATTTTACAGCTATTAACATCTGAGCCAGATCACAACCTGGCCAGCAGTTTATACTTGGGGCACTTACTCTCAATCTGTGTAGAGCAGAGGCTGAGTTGTGAAGTGTTGGGACATGCATTGGGCCATGGCCAGTGTGAACAGAGCCAAGAGGGGCTCCATCAGTGTGAGGTGGTTACACATATGGCCGCCTTATTCTTAGGAATAGATGAGTGATAGTACAACTGACAGGCTAAGCAGAAGCTCCAGGTGCTCAGCCGCCCCAGCTTTAAGGCCCTACCAGGCTGTGACAAACAGGCATCGTGTCCCATTACCCGAGCAGCTGGGCAGAGCACTGTGTAGGGGAGGGCTGGGGCTTGAGGGAAGGTGGCAGAGCCAGGGCCCAGCGGTTAGTTCAGGACAGCGGGAACGGCAGCGCTTTGTACCTGCCCAGCAGGGGCAGCCTGCGTGACTGACAAATGCCCAGCCTTTGCCCGCGGGCCCCCAGGTTTCCCTGCCACCTGCTCCGGGGCCGCGGGCGGCTGTGGAGCACCTCTCGCTCAGCCGCAGTCGCGCCGTGTCTCCGGGTGTCCCAGGGCGCCCCGGCGAGGCCGCGCCGTGCGGTGGCAGTGTCCCCGCCGCCAGGAGCGGGCCCGGGGCTGGGGCGCTGGACGGCCGTGGCCAGGCGGCGGGGCAGGGCGGGCAGGCTGCCGCCTGCTGCCGGCCGCGGCGCGGGTAATCAGGCATCCCCCTCTCGCTGCTGATTTGCAAGAGCAGATTAATCAGAGCGCGCGGCTTGATGAAATTTGCTGTTATTGTGCCCATTTTTAGCAACATCTTTTATTATCTTCATTATTCATTTACAGGGGACCGGCATCAATTATGCAAATGAGTTCACAGACTTTGCAGATTACTTCATTTGCCGCTATTGTTTGTGGAAATTTAATTATTAAATATTATTAAGCTTGCGTTTTCTTCAATTTTCCGAGGCTTAGTTTCATTTGATTTTTCCTCCAGCTGCTCTCGTTTCCTTTCAGTGCCAAAACAGCTCCTCATCAAAGCGGCTCTGGCATGTGAAGACCAAATAAAATCTCCTCAATTTAATAATTTTGATGTTAGTCCCTTGTTCTCAGCTGCTTGCTCAAAGCAATGCAGAGAGAAACGCAGAGCACATTCAATTTAATGAGCAGAAATTGAATTCAAGTTTGTTCGGAATTGACTTCAATTAAGCAGAGTCTTAATGATAAATTAATCTCTTTTCTTTATTCCCTAGAATTTGTTTTTCAAAGTAGGAAATTGGACTACATTGAAAGACCAAATAAAGAATACCAATTTTAACTAGATTATGGAACCGATAGCAAAATTTAATTCTTTATAGTAACGTGCTTGGACAAATAGCATTCACTCTATGGCATGTATTATAATTTATATTCATTGTTACCACTCACACTTTCATGGCATGGATAAAATGGCAGTTGAATTAAATATGGGTTTGTAATAGACTTCAGAGTTTTAATCTTTATTAAGAAACTCTAATTGAATGCATAATTAGCTTTTCAGGGTCTAGGAAACTAGGTTTAATATCTATGTGGGCTGAAAGCATAGATCAGGCATTTTTTTAAAGGCATTTTTTATGAGTTTATTTTTTAGGAGAAATTATCGTATTACAAGACTTGTATAAAAAGCCACATTTCAACTTCATTGCAAGAAGGCTTGTTTGGAGGAGCAGTAGCAAGCTCTTGTGTGTACCTTTGAATGCCCAAAGACATTCCTTCTTATACTCTGGGTCAGTGGTGGGTAGTGCAACCTTTCTTCCTCAGAACAGCTCAAGAGTCCTTGTGCCTGTCCCTATGAAAACACATCACCAAAACTAGTCAGTGCTTATGAACATTGGTGGGACTGTGCCCTTTCCATTCTGTGTTGCAGTTCTACTGCAGTCACCTGAATAACCCAAATACCTTCATTGTTTTCCTCTATGTTATTCTCATGGTATGACCACCTCAAGCTCTTTATTTTGCCATTTGAGAGAGAAAGGTCTTTTTTTAAGAGTGAAGGGTGGTTTGAGTCCCTGCTCTGGATTTTCAATGGTGATCAAGCCACTTCCCAGTTCTTGAGCTGGTCATCTCATGCCATTGGTAGTTTTTGAAATTTTGATTCTTTACCCCTCAATGGAAAAAGCCACATATCACTGTTCATGGTTGAACCTGTAAGAATAGTGTTAGATGAGGGATACTTCAAGCCAATCTCTGTAGTACTAGCATTTTCAAACTATTATGCAAACATTCTATCCAGTAATGTCTCAGATATTGAAGGAATTTATAGTAAGATTAGTTACAAATTCAAGATGGTGTCAAATTCTGTGCTTTATTTCAGTAAAGAGAGTAGGTAAGTTCTGCCAGCTGAGGAACAGTCAGTCAGTTGTATGCCTTACCTACACATATGTTCTTTGGTTTCCAGGCACTGAGCAAAGGTATATACTTCTTTTTAAATTAGAAGTAATAAATGGAACAATTTCCTTTAGACACCTTTTACAATCAGCACTGCACTTGTGAGCACCTCCCACCGTGTGTCCAGCACTGGTATATTTCTGTTTCCCCAGGGTTTCTTGGTTTTTGTTTTGTTGTGTTTTGTTTTGTTTTTGGTGTAAAGATCAAGAGCCTGCCAACAGACTCTTTGCATAGCACACAATTGAAAATATTTATTAAGGCAGTATGTTTGTTTTTACAGATCTGGGAGATTAAGCTTTATTGCTTTAAGGATACTCATGTTCTGAAATGAATGGGGCTCCAAAGATTTGGTTTCCATTTTCTGAATGTATTTTTCTGTAAATATCCTTCTCTATTTGGAAATGGAATTGGAGTTTTTTTAGAAGAGATAAAGAAAGGTTTGTTAATCTAAAGTGCCCATGTAATAGATAACTGCAATTACTCAGAGAGAGATGGAGTAAATGTTTTCTACGAGAAAGTGCAGTTGCAGTTCACACATAACAGTTCTTTCATGTAGGAATCGGGGCATGTGTTGCCGTAGACCAGCTTTATAAACATTCTGAGCTGCTCATGATCACAGAAAACCTTGTAAAGGTGAGAGATGTCAAAGCTCTGTTAGTCTTTACAGCCTACATGTCTGATTAAACCTGGTTTTAGGGATTAAAGTGTGCGTGTCATGCACACGTGTTCCAACGATTGATTACATAATAAAACATCTACAGAGGAGTCACTGAGATGGTGTTTCTGTCAGAAATACCTATACTATAATAGCCGTGTGGTATTCCACATTCCCTTGTATATCTTTGATTCTCTTACCAACTTCTCCAGTGCACAAGCATTAAAGGCTTTTTATTGCATATAGATCTTACCAGTTCACTTTAAGGTCTGACCATTAAACCAAGCTCTTTCCATCTGTCATCATCTGTCGTAATGGTTCTGTAGTTAGATGCCTACCTCCTGCAGTCCCCAGGTTGTCTGATTAGACTCTTGTTGACACCTGTGCAGATCACACTACTCCTTTCATCCAACCCTATATATGATACAGGGAAACATTTTCTCAAAATTACTTGTCCTATGTACAAAGCAAGACCATGTCAAAACAGATTTTATTATTTTTTTTAATTTTAAACTGACATTCCCTATTTCAGAACTGAATCTGCTCTCAGTGAGCTTGTCCTTTCTTCTGACTCTAAGTGAAGAGTACATTTTTCCAGGAGATTTGACTTTGTTTGAATCTCTTACCAGGCAGAAATGGGATGACTCTCTAAACAATATTAAGCCAAAACAGCAATTTTCATAGTGGGGAAAGGAGCCATAAGAACAGCTTCAGCTAGTGAATGTGTTCTGAGTCTGAGCCACAGAAATAATGTGCATGTATTAATTTGCCTTTTAAAACATAAAATTGAATGTTTTTACAAGAGATGGAGTCAGTTTTGACTATTCTAATGGTACAGTAACTAGTAAATTATCTATTCTGTCTGGAAGCTCAAAGTCCCTACTTCTCAAAGAAGAGTGAGAGAAGATACTGGAAAGGGAAACCAGTTGTTATTTGTTCCCACAAGAAAGATGTAAAGGGGGGAAAAAAAGTCACCTTCCTTAAATTATCCTTTACCAACATGGAAGAGTTCTGGTTTGTTAATCTTTACCCACCTACACTATAAATAACACTACACTTATAAGAATATTGTAATTATTACTGTATATTTTTATTTTGTTTTATGGACATTGCGAAATATTAAGTTTTTTATGTTAAACATTGTACAGCTTTCTTTAAATAATTTCTTACTAGACAGTATTATTTTCAGAGCTGCTTCTTACTACTCCATTTTTTTCTGCACACTCCTTCAACAGTCCTGACGATAAAAGCATGTAGCGAGAAGGTTAAGTATTCAAAAGGTAAGAAATGTCACACTTACAAAATCCCTTTAAGAGGCAACTCTTGACTATACTGTCAGCTGCTATTGCTGAAGTACAATTATCATATCACTTCAGATAATGTTGCATTTTGTGCTGTTGAACACTTTGTATATGCCAGAGAGTCTGGCAAATCAATTATGTGTCTGAGCTTTTCAATGTGCAGGAGCCAAATGTGCTGTGTTCATGGCTGCAGCAGTCCAGCCACTGCTAGGGACTGACTGATCCCCCAGCCTCTGAGCACTGTCTACTCAATAATTCTCTGAGTCACAGATGGTTTACCTCCCAGGTTTATTCTACATTGCAGGTATGATTATTCATATTTCAAGCCTGGCTGATGATCTGGGTAGTTGCATTTAATTAACTTTCTTGGTGAGAAAAAAGCTCTATTCTTGATGTATTCTTTGTTTTCCAAGAATTGAGAGAACATTCTAGAATTATTTTTTTTTTTCAGCTAAAACCTAGTGTTATTTGTTGATCATGGCCTCTATTGTTGCATAGTTTGGCTACTTGTCAGATACACAGACAAGTGTAAGAACATTGTGAGATATGACATTCATTTGTAGGACACCTGTGCATGCAGCTAAGTTAGCTTCAAAGTAAAATCTCATCTCAAAAATTGAACTTAAGGCAGCATTGCTGCTGGTTAAAAAAAAAAATCTGTATTATATGACTGCTGACTAAAATAATAAAATACTTTCTGAAGAGAAATGAGGATTTAATCACATAAAAGTCTGTCAGTAAAGAAATACTGGGCCATTACAGCAATGAAAAATATTATATGATATTACATCTGTCTCTGACTTTGTAGGATGAAAATATGATATTGACAAATAAGTGATTATGGAATTAGACTGTCCTGTAAAGTATGCACAAAAGGTGTAGAGCTAAAAAGATTTAGAGTTTCTGGGCTGAGTCATGTGACATTCCAAACACAATTTTTTGAAAAATCTCAAAGTTGAATTTCTTTTAGTATTTAAAAAAATATATTAAAAAGCAAAGTTTCATTATGTGGCTTACTGTCTCAAGCTGGAAGGCTTGGTTTCATGTGCTTCAAGGGCATCTTCCCCCTTTCTGTAAAATTCAATGCAGGTCATATTGCAAAAGACCTGTGCTTTTTGTGGAAGCTCAGCTCAAACCTNGGACTGAAGACAGTCCAAAAGAGAATAAATAGTATGATTGACCTGGAGTGAGTATCCCTGAGAAAAGACTCAAACTTGATGATGTTCAGTCTTCAGAGAAGACTGGGGGCAAGATACAACTCTTGATGTGTAAAAGAAAGAAAAGAATCTGATCTTGCTCCAATCATAATGGATATGGAGAGGTAAGAGACTTAAAAGAAGGACATTCAGAGGAGATGCCTTACAGTAGAAAGGCTCTGCAAGCATCAGTGAAAGCCACATAGTATTCAGAGAAGACTAGAATCTCAAGGAGCAGCATGAAAAGCCTGACTAGCTTTGGAAGTGCCTTTGAACCTCCAAAATGAGGAAAATCTCAAGAGTCTGCTCAGAGCTTGAGTGCAGAATGATCAAAGTCCCTGGTATCCCATCCATGGGCAAGTTTGATCTGTTACTGACTGTCAGCAAGAAGCTCCTGCAAGGAAGCTCAAGATGAAAAACCTCAATCCCATTCACAGTTGTGCTGAACTCTATCCCTGACAGTGCAGCACTTCCCAGTTCAGTCCCTGCATTATGGAGAGCCAGAGGCTACTGTTCTGACTGGTTATACCATCAGAAAAATCCTCAGTGTATATACATAAATTGCTTGAAAATAAGTCTTCTGGCTCTCCTGAGGTGAATTTCTCTTTCTCCAGCAGCTTGTTACCAGCTACCTTTAAGTGACAGCTATCAAGAAGTTCCTAAACTGCAAGGTGGGCTTCAAGATGAAGCATTACTACAAGCATATGGGGAGGAAGAGTATGTATCTGCCAAGTACTAAGGTAGAAGATAGCAAATAACTTTAGAAGAATTTGGTCCAAAAGGTACTAAAGTGCACAGAACTGTTCTAGCTTAGGGAAAAAAAGCTTGCATTTAACAAAAACTCATCTGAAAACTGTGTGCAGCATTGTGATGACCTGTAGAAGTAAACTGGGTCACCAGGCTCAGAGCAAGAGCTCAGCTACACAGTTATCAATTACAATTTCTATGGCATCCTGGGGTTCTCTTGGAGCTCTCCCATCCCAGTTTGATCTTGCTTAATTTGTTACAGCAGATCTCATACTTGGTTGGCTTAATGGATGCAGTGTAGAGAGGGGGGTAAAAATAAATCCAGATCCATAGTGGTAGGTAACAGCAGTCTCAGATGTCAAGGGACAGCGAGACCATCAACAACAACCTAAGACAAAAAGGGACTTAAAAAAAGTGAGAAATATTGCTATCCAGAAAAAGGTATTAAAAATGAAGCATCTGTGCTCTGAGTCATTATAGGCCCTTGACAGATGTGATCTTACCAGCCTCCCACTGTAGCTGCAAATAAAGACCCCTTCTCTTTCTTCTCTCCCGACAAGGATTAATGAGTACTTGGGATAGCTCTCAGACAAGCAAGCAAAGGCTGTGAACCTTTTCCAACACTGCAATTTATCTTGGGAAGACTATTCACATCACTTTTCCCTCCCTCCCCAGGCTGGATTATGCTCTGACCTAGCACATTAATCTCCCAAAATAAAATAATAATAATAGAAGGGACAAAAAAAAAAATCTGTATTATATGACTGCTGACTAAAATAATAAAATACTTTCTGAAGAGAAATGAGGATTTAATCACATAAAAGTCTGTCAGTAAAGAAATACTGGGCCATTACAGCAATGAAAAATATTATATGATATTACATCTGTCTCTGACTTTGTAGGATGAAAATATGATATTGACAAATAAGTGATTATGGAATTAGACTGTCCTGTAAAGTATGCACAAAAGGTGTAGAGCTAAAAAGATTTAGAGTTTCTGGGCTGAGTCATGTGACATTCCAAACACAATTTTTTGAAAAATCTCAAAGTTGAATTTCTTTTAGTATTTAAAAAAATATATTAAAAAGCAAAGTTTCATTATGTGGCTTACTGTCTCAAGCTGGAAGGCTTGGTTTCATGTGCTTCAAGGGCATCTTCCCCCTTTCTGTAAAATTCAATGCAGGTCATATTGCAAAAGACCTGTGCTTTTTGTGGAAGCTCAGCTCAAACCTTCTGCAGTGAGGAGCCTCCTGTATTCTGGATGTTCTCATGGAAGATGGCAGAAGGCTGTTACGAAAGCTTTTGGTGGACAGGAACCAAGGTCTCTTCTCAGTTTTTGTGTGGAATGAAATCTTGTCTAGAGAGGGGGAAAAACATCAGACCTTTCAGCCGTAGTGGAATACTCTAATGCAGGTGGGGTAAGAGAAGTGGGGCTTCTGCAGCTGTGATCCTGTCAGGGCTTTCTCTGTACAAAGGCCCTCGGATGTCTGTAGTTCTGCCGTGTGGTTCACATAATGTGTAGGTATGGCCAAAGCTGTGTAATGGCCCAATTTTGCTTTCATTGCAGCCTTTGAAACCAAAGGCAGTACAATTAGCTGTACTGCTTATTTAGGCTAGCATAAGCAAAGGCAGATACTTCCCCTAAATAAAAGTTTGTGGGCCACTTGGCAAGCACTATTAAACAGCACTGAATAAAATAAATGCACATTTTCCTCTTTTGCCCTTTCTGTGTCCTGAAAAGCAATTTTAGTTGTAGCCCATGCTGGAATATCAGAAATGTATCAAGAGTCACTGGAATGAAAAGTTATATAAAAGAAACACCCTTAATGTTCTTTCAAATTGTTTATTCTTTCTTGCTTTCTTTTCTTTCTTTCCCTCACTCTGTTTTTATGTTAACTGGCTTTAAAATCACCATTTTCATTGTTTGAAAATGTTTGTCAAATGATTGCATCATGAGTTGTATTTTGTTATTGTCTACTGCTGGGTTTCTTACACCTTCCCCTGGAGCATCCTGCAGGGAACAGGATTTTAGACTAAATGGCCTGTGACTCTGATCCTGTATGGCAATTCCTGCAATCCAAGTTTCTATAGTACATTGGAGCTTTGAAACTCTTGCCTTAGACGGGATATGGTTGTATTGCCCCAGGGATGCAGAGCTGAAGTACCAAAGGAACAAATTAACAGGATGTCACATTAAAATAATTTTTCAACTGTAATTTAGGTAACTAGATTAATGTGAATTAATTTAGGAATGCTTAAATATAGCATAATCACACCTAAATGATGTACAATATAAACAATAATTAAGGTAGAAAAATCAAATTTATGTAAAAAGGAGTCTAGACTTTCAGTGTTTGTATACCTCAAATACATCTGTTGAAAGAAAATATAGTCAGAAGGGGATGGTTTAAATTCCAAATCATGTAGTAAACACAGTGCATCCTTTGACTCTTGGAATTTTTCTGTACGGAATTTAAAGAAAACCTGGCATTTTCTTCTGGTTTATTTTCCATTACTAGGGCTGGCCAAGCCCTTCTCTCCAGCAGACAAAACTGTTGAATTTCTGGTAAGTATTAAAGTGCTGTGACTGCAGTCTATTGTCATTCCTGAAAATACGTGTGTTGTCTGCTTTTTTTTAATACATGTGCTGTGGTTCTGCTTTATAAAATGTTTAGGAAATGACACATAAGGTCGGTGTCTATATATATCAGTACTTTATGGTGTGGATAATTTAACTGCAAAGTAAATTTTAAGGGTGAAATGCAGAGACATGCCAGAAGAAAAAGAACATTTGAAGCTTATGACGTAACTGGAACTGATTAAATGTATGATTAATAATGTGGAAAAACTAATTTTCAAATGGTTTGTGAAAAGTGAGGAATTCCTTTCACTGTAGTACATAGGTCAGGTTACCCTGGGTGTGTTAGCACTATTAATTTAGCCTGGAGAAAGAGCAAAATTACCTATTTAAATTTTCCCTGTGAACAGATTTCTTCTACTTGTGATTTCCATATAAAGAAAAAATCTTGTTTGTCCATCCAGGCACCAAAATTCCGTAGGGAAGTGTTTGCACAATGGTCAATATTCTGTACCCTTTCATTTTATAGCAACACAGGTTTTAAAATTATTTGATTAATAATTTTCGTGACTATTAAATCACTTTGGTCTTGAAGAGCTAAAGTGAAAACTCAGAATCAAAGTATGTAGATTTTGATGCAGAAAAACAAGGATCATGTTTGATCCTGTTTGATCAAACGAGCAGGCTTTAAAACTTAAGGCTGTAGGTGGCAATTGCAGTGGTGACTGTGCAGCTCCCAGGAAGTTTCCCTATTTCAGTAATTCTATTATACTTCACAGAACAGACTCAGCAGTTTGCTGTCTGCAAACTTGCTCCCCGTTAGTGAGCAATCAGCTGCTTGAAATACAAGCTATTGACACGTAAGGGGAACAGACAGGTGTTTCATCAAGACTCTGCTTAGGTGATAAATGAACCACTGCAGAATATGGCTCACTCCTCTGTGTAGTGCATCTTAATAGAGAATATTCTGCTCTCTGCCAAAATTTTCATCATGTGAACTTTTGGATCCAGAGCTTTTCCAGAACTCTGCTTAATTGGCAAGAGAGATTGGACACTGTGCGTGAACATCAGATTGATTTATAGCTTACTCCACACTACTCCTGTGGTAGTTTTGCAAAGGATGAGATCATAAGCAAGCAGAGAATTTGTCCTAATTAAACTATGTATGCATACTGTACCTAATAGGAAAACAATCCAGAAGTAAAACAAGAGAAGTCGTTATCAGGTTCTGTTCCTCTGAAGCTCATTTTGTTTGTTGTTAATTCTCTTCTTATAAATGCTGTTGAGAGATCTACCCTTAAAAAAGCTGCTAAAGAAAAAGATGGAAGTAATTACTGCTTGAACTTTCTTAGACCTCTGCCATAAGCTCTTTTAAAGGAAATGTAGTGAAATGAGGAAAATTAAGATAATGGGTGCAGAAAACATGAGTCAGAATGAAGACAATACAGTAACTTGCAGAATGCCAACAATGGACAGTTCTGCTGAAGCTGCACTCCTGTTTACATTCATGGAAGTGTCAGTTTGCTGTGAACATGGGATGATGTTGTATACAGAACGCAGTAAGATTGTCCTGAAGTGCATTTCCCACATAAGTGAGAAAAAAAAGTCTTACTAAAAAATGAAGTGACAATCCATGCACTTTTCTAGCCCTCAGTGCAGATATTTTTCCCATCAGATGTGGGTGTTACAAATGGAAGTGTGTGCATGCCTAGGGACAGTAGTGTCACTCAGGTGAGTCTCCCCAGAAGAGAGCAGTTGGTGGAAGTGCTGGTCCTTTCTCCTCTAGGAGAAAGCTCTGATTGGTGGCTGAACATCTCTAGGTAGTTAATAGGAAGCTTGTTCAGGAGATGTCTGTCCCAGCTGCATTTTGAGCTTGCTTCTTAAAAACAGATTGTCCAGTGCCTGTCCTAGAGAGAAGCCGTCCAGGAGAAGGTTTGTGAATTAGACCATCTGCTTTTTCTGTGAATGAATTAACTTGGTTTTGTTCCATCAGCACAACATCAACTTTCAGCTCTTAGGAAGGAAAATGTTTTTGACCATGTCTGAGGTGGTGCCTATTACACACAATTTCTATAGCATTAGCCTTTGTTACTTACTCTGGCAAAATCTATTTTCCACTTTAACTTCTCAGTAGAAAGTATATTATTCAAGACCAAGACTTGAGGTGCGTAAAATAACTGGCAGTATCATACCCATTAAGCTGTCAATTTTCAGCAGGGCACTGGTGATATTACCTATGGCTTCCTGTCTTCCTGACTCCCTCCAACAATCTCCTCTCCATCAGCTGCCTCTCTCATGCCCCAGAAGCTGCTGTCAGTGGCCTGCCGGATGGCTCATTTGACATGTCTGTCATCTTGAGAAGCGTATGTGGGAGCTGGATTAAATGAAGAGAAAGCTAACTCATCTGGCTGCCTATCCAGGAGCTTCAGTTCGGGGGAAGCTTTCTCTACAGTACAACTGGAGTAATTGGAGGAGGAGAGAAGCAGAAGGGAAGGACAGCTCTGCAGTAAGGTACAGAGAGGGAGGCAGCAGAGACTGGATGAAGATGGCTGAAGTACATGTGTTGTTGGAATAATGGCTCTTTTCAGTGTTGCATTGGAGTCTTTGAGAATTTGTAGGGAAATCATTTACTCTCAGGTTTTTAGCCTTACTCTTTCACCACACAGTCTTCTAATGCTTGCAGGCATTCACTCTTCCTGCTTCTGGGAAGTTGGAAGGAGAAAACAGAAGTAGAAGGGCGGTGTAGAAGGGATTAATTCTGTCTGCCTGTGGGTAAGAAAGATTGAGGCACCTTTCCCCTCCCCTTCCAAACCTGATTTTTTAACGAAGTTCATAGTGGGTTATAGAAAACTCATCTGAATAATTCTTCACTCTCTGGGTACTAACGGCTTTGTTTTCAAAGATTTGTCATGCTCCCAGATACAGTGGTGAGGTGAGCAGTGAAAATTTCTGGCAGATTTTTAAGTAAAATGAGAGAGAGTACAGCACTTAATATTGCATTAATGAAAAATCATCCCTGGAAAATAGTGGAGAGAGTTATTTTTATGCAAGTGTAGATTTTTGATGC
>VYZU01068967.1:0-17060 GCA_013401355.1 Ceyx cyanopectus | reverse complement strand
ATATATATACACACACACTTTTAATCAATTTAGAATGTATTTAATAGAGAGTTTTATGCCTGGCTGAAATATCCCTTGAAAATCATCATGCTGTTTCCTGTGACCTTTCTTTATAATGAAAACAAAATTCTACTGACTAGACAGATCAAGCCCTTGGCCTTATTAGCAATGGAACCAATGAGAATTTTCCCCTACAGAAGAGTAAAGGGATTAAAAATGCAAGCATACAACCAGGGCTCCTTTCCTTGCATCATTAGTTTGGCAATAAAGTCATGCTAAATTGACTTGAGGCTTTTTAATGGTTACTGAAATGACATTTCTGGCATTCATTTCAACACTGTCTTCTCAATAAGCTGCTCTCTTTCTTCTTTAAGGAAAAGTGACCGAATAGGGCTTTCTTCTCCAGACCCATTAATTACATATACACATGTAGCCACTGTGTATCATGCCCAAGTGTAATCAGCCATAAACAAAACTTGAGTCATGAAGTCTATTACCAGCTCTCAGCTTCCCAAATGTAGGGACATTTCAGAAGCAGCAATTTCTTACAGTTTTGCTGTAGACAACAGGGCCCAAGCAGAGGATTGGGATCTCCATCCAAAATCAGACTTTCTCAAAACAAAGGGTGACTCATAAACATGTGAATGAATATAAATCTGAAGAAGAAACGTGTAATGGAGCTATACTTTCACAGGAGTATGGAAGAGGTGTTTGCTCTAGAGGAATTGCAAATTGAGCCTCCTGACATGGTTTTATTTCCCATAGCTAGAAATGGTTCACATTTGTTTGCAGGAGGACTTTTGTGAGTGAGTCCTCTCTGAGACTAGTGCAGGCCAAATTGGCATCATGGGAAGGAAAAAGAGCATTGCCCATCTGTGTTGTTTCTCCCTCTTTGGGTGTTCACTCCTCTCCACTCTTTTTATTGCCTTCCCTGTCCTGACATGAGCATAGACAAGTTATACAGCTTGTTTGGTGGAATTTTTGGAGCAAACTGACTGAATGGGAACAAAGCTGAGTTGATTTATGGTGCTGCATTGCGCGTTGTGTTGATTTATGGTGCTGCATTGCGTGCTCAAAGGCATGCTTAGAGATGTATGTAGGACAAAAGGCTCCAGCAAGGAGATGCCTTCTAGTGAAGTAAGGTAAAGCTGCCAACTACTGTACAGTTCAAATATTGTCAGCAGTATAGCAGCTTTAATGTTTAAAGTAACACCCCTTGTTCAACTGCTGTGTCTAGATAGAAGTTTGATAATCATGGTGTAATTGTGATGACTTTGAAGCTGGGCTGTCTCAAATGCATTTTCTTAAAGTTACTTCTTTAAAGTTACTTTCTTAAAGTTACTTCCCTGTCCCACCCCACCACCATTTTTCTCGTCTCTCATCCTGAGATTTCTTTGTCATTGGAATTGTCTGCAAGGTGGACTTGTACTGGTGAGTTTCTAATACTCCCTGTGGACTGAAACTATGCCCCTATGGGTAAATGAAACATTTCCCGAACCATTCTCTGGCACAAATGCCAACTGGCACAAAACAGCCTACATCTGTGCAGTTGGGTTTTCCAAAGTATGGTGGTCACATTCAGATTGCCTTTTGGGATTGGACCCTGGCCAGTGTCCAACTCTGCCTTGGTACTGTCTGGAGGACTGCCAGCTGATAGTAGTAAAAATCAAACCAGTGTTTGCTCCAGAGACAGTGGAAATGACCAAGTTCCAGTATCTAGGAGTTCAGAGGTGAATATATATTAAAGGCTTGGGACAAAAGGTTTATGTGACGTACAGAGCTAACATCAAGGGTCTGATCCATGCAGACTTACTGGGCCAATTCAGCTCTGATGCAGCAAACGGTGGCAGAAGGATTTCTGCCTTGAGCTATAATTAAATTTGGTTTATAAGACCAGATATGTAGTTTTTCAAGGGCACCTAGATAAACCAAGGAGACACACACTTCTCTGTACCTCAGTAATCTCTGACAAGTGATGTTTCTGAAACAAAACTTTGAAACTTCTTTTTACAACATATTCTATGTTGTGCATATATAAATCTTTAAAATGGTACCACCATGGTTCAGTTCTTAAAGGACCTGTTCCTGTTGGGTTCCTATTTGTTGATGCTTTTCTCCCTTTGTTCAGCTTGAAAATTCATTTCCACCGGACATTTCTGCTTTATACAAATCTGGGAAGCTGAAAATGCAGATTGAGTCCCTGCAAGCTGGAAGCATCTTTGTGAGGCTTAGAATCACTGTGCACGATCCTGAGTTTCCAGTTGATGCCTCCACATTTGCCTCAGTGCTTTCTTACCTGCACAATGGTTCAGCACTTTTGATGGATCAACAAAATACAATAGTAGAAGGTAATTTATTTTTTGTTTTTCAAACAAGAAAATAGGGTTTATATTTTGATAACGTGCAGTATCACCAGTATTATTCTCAAAAAAAAGTAATTTATAGAGAGACGAAGTATGTGGTCTGTTGGAGACATAACCAATGTGAGAACACTTCCATGGGCTTTCATCCATGAGCCCAAAAGTGGTCGAATGAAGGAGCGTTGACTGTCCCCAGGTACCTGCAGGCACTGTGTCCCTCCACTGTGTTTAAGGAGGAGTAGAGCCTTTGGTTTCCTTATTAATTCTCCTCCCTCTCCTTTTTGTGAGCAGTTGGAAGTTTGCCATATCTTTATCATACTGAATTGCAGACAGGATTACTGTGGAATATTTGTAGCCTTTAGATATACATGCCCTCCAGAGAGTTTTGTGCTTCAAGGCTGTGGGGCTGTATTTGGGTCACGGTTTAAGAAATCTAACATCTTCACTATAGAAATCCAGCCA
The DNA here is from genome assembly GCA_013401355.1 of Ceyx cyanopectus. NCBI lineage: Eukaryota > Metazoa > Chordata > Aves > Coraciiformes > Alcedinidae > Ceyx > Ceyx cyanopectus. The sequence goes on along the minus strand of VYZU01068967.1, from coordinate 14,238 downwards.
GAGAGATTCCCAAATGTCCTCTCAGAGAATAGGACTAAAGAAACACGCATGGAATTTATGTTAATCTAGGCCTTTGTTTGTTCTCCAGTAATCACCATTTGTATCTTCAAAGGGCTGAATTCTGGCTTTGGGTTTTCCAGCTGGCAAAGCCAGCCAGAGTTCAGAAAGTTGCTAAAGCCAACAGACTGGGTTATTTTTCTCTCCCAGCATACTGCCCTTAAAAGCTTATTTACTGTGATCAGTAAAAAAACACCTTTGGAGTTCTAAAGCATATGGAGGCTAAGGAGAACAGGACAGGAAAAAAAAAACAAATTGCACCTGAAGTTTACAAATATCACAGTGGTAACAGATACTGAATTGCAAGATGCTGATGTGTGCCAAAATACTCTACAAATGTTATTGATCCTGGGACTGAAAGAGTCCCAGAGTGCAGAGGAAGAAGGCAATAGCTCTGGATATTAATTGCAGAAAACCAGGTGGCTTCCAGTACCACCACTCTTAGCCCGGAGCACAGACAGCTCTTCCACTACTCCTTAGGGCTACAGAAAAGGGTTCTTATCTCTGGCCACTGTTTGACCTGAATTTCCTAAAGTCAAATGTGGAAAATAAGGTGAAGGAGTGTAGCACATGAAGGAAAGATTTGTATAATGGTCTGTTCTGCTTCCTGAACCCTGGAGAGCCTGGGCACATGTCCTTTGACAGTAAACCTGCACAGATCTTCTTGCACTAGTGGAATAATGCCACCCAGATCCTCTGTGGCCACCAAAAGGCTACATGCTTGGTTTAGTGACAGTAGCAGAGCAGGGAATTCAACTTTGAAACAGCAAGGTTGAGAAGTCAGAAGGAGCAGCACAATTTAAGGGAGTGGAGCAATTGCATCTCTCTTTGAAAACTCATTAAGTTTAGTGCCATGATGGACAGAGACACTAAAGATCTACATTTACCTCTTACAGGTATAACGGGTAATCAGAGTGAACACAAAGGTGTTTTAATAATTTTTGGAGTAAGACTGTTGGTTGATGTGTGTGTGTGTGGGGAAGGCATTGCTCAATGTGAAAAGCCAGAGAGATGCTAAGAGTGCAGAGAGAGCACAGAACACATCTTGGCTGTGATACAGTGGATGTAATGGTTATAGGGTAAAAAAGTGCAGCGGGTGTGTGTATGTACATGCATGAGTGATGTACCAGTGCCAGTGAGCACTGAGAAGAGAATACAAGTGTTCTGTCCTGATGCTGATTGAATGTGGCCATCTGAAATGAAAGAATTTGCTTAAGAAGCCATGCTAAGTGACAGGAAAGGAAACCTTAGGAGACAATGGAGCCAGTGAATATAAGTTATGTGGTAATTAGCATGCGAGTATCTCTTAGATGGTGTTTGAAGCCACCAAGAGTCACAATTACTTCATAGCATAATAAAGCATAATGAGAGCACTTTCATTGATGGTGCCTTAGTAAATCCTGCATATTTCTGTATTCCCCCTAAGTGGCTTAGGCTGCAACATAATAGGCAGATGCTGGCCAAAAGCACATGAAATTGTTTAATGGAAACAATCATGTATACAACAATTATCTAATGATGAAGAAAGGAAAAATAATCGAAATACTAGCTGGAAAGAAAATGTCTTTCTGCAAGCAGCAAGATGAATGCATGTGTGTGCATGCACACACCTGCTCTGCACTTTGTTTCTAGAATGAGGCTTTCCTTTTTTTTTTTTGTTAGAGAAATAATCACAATGATTTGTCTCTGCATGTTTACAGAACCAGTGCTTACAATAATGTGTTGTTCAAAACAGTTTTCTAGCCTCTGATCAGAATTATTTACCCTAAAACACAGTTTTCAGCCTAGTTTTCTGCTCTCCCTCGCTTACAGCACCTGGGGCAGTGAAGGTGTCAAGGGCATGCAGGGAGGGCTCATGGGATTCACTGAGATGATTCATGTCCAAAATATTAACTCGGCCTTTGCATATTTGCTGGAACATGGTGCAGACAGTAATATATGAGTGCAGATCTAAATCTCTTAAGAGTGAAGAAACTCAGCAATAAAATAGGATTAGAACTGTGAAATAAGCATCTGTGACATTCAGAGCAGCTGAAATTAGACAGAAGGAACACTCTTAGTGCATATTCATATACTGATGAACTTGTATCTCTTTTCTGAAGCTACTAGAAAGAGGGTCACAGTTTTACAGTATTGCCTCTGAGCACTTCCTCTGTTAAGAACTGAAGAGTGCTTCTCATGGGAGTTAACTTTCATTTGAAGCATAAGATTATTTGGATTAAGTGCCTATTTAATATTCTATCTATTGGTAGCTAGTGGTGACAGGTCTGTTCATTACCTGATGTATCTGGAGGTACTGTGCACAGAACTTTGTATGATGTATGCTTTTTTTTTAGCTATAGTACAATGCAATAATTACTTTTTTAACTTCGAATAAGTGTCTACTTCTAAAAAGTTATTTAAAAAATCTTTACCTGGAGAAAATATTTTTCAGAGTACAAGGACAAAGGTTGATTTTTTTTTTTATGTGAGACAATGACAACACAGGTAGTGTTCTGCATCACTCAGAACCTGGCTGTCAGAAAGATCACACTCATAAATTCAAAAACTGAAGAAAGGACTACTATGGTTATTTCTAGATTAATGTAGCCAGAAGGGAGACTGTCTGACCAATGTCCCGTGTTTGATCTTACAGACTGGGATGAATGTGCTTCTCATGCCGAGAATGACTGCTCTGTGTTTGCAGAGTGTATCAATCTGATGGGCTCGTTCCTGTGCAGATGCAAGACAACCATGGATACTAATCCATCCCGACCTGGAAGAAACTGTGAAGGTGAGCAAAAGCATGGCATGTAGTTTCCCTTGGCCTTGAAAGCTTCGAATAAGGTGTGGGTTTTTAATGCTGATTTTGTTGAAACAATCTATATAGCACACCACGTGATACAGGTGCACCTTTGCTGTCTCTGGATGGAGTGTGTATGATCTCTGAATATGAAGGTGACCCTTGTATTTATGTATCTTCAGATAAAATCTCTTTGAGCTCCTCCTTGATTAGTGTAATGCTGATCAACATGAGGCATGCTTTTTCCTCTTTTGGTATGTCCGTGGCTAATTTCCTCCTCCTGTAATGATCCGTAGCCTGCCAACTGGAAGAGGAGACCCAGGAACCAAATCTGCATCTTTGTGTAGGCACAAACCATATTCAACACCATAAAAATAACATCTGCTACAGTGTGTTATTGTAATACTCAAGACCTGTTTCTGTAATGCTATTATGCATGGCTGAATGGTCTCAGTTCTGTTTTCAGGTCAGGGCCTGGTGCTTCCTCATGCAATCTGAGGTCCCATTTCAATGTGCGTTTGCTGTGTTGTAGGTGAGATCGTGGACCCTCTCACTGCAACAATGGCTCCTGCAATGGCAAACAGCACAGAGTTTGCTCCTGAAGAAGTAAGCCTTGCAAGTCCTGCTTCCCCTGCCAGCACTGAGATGCTGGCTGCTATAGACTCCAAGATGAGCACTGCCATACACCTCCTTGCCTCATTGCCCCAGAGTGACAAGAAAGCACCTCACAGTCATTCTCCCTCCAGCACTGTTCCAGCCCCTTGGAAAAGAGGCCTGGCACCACAGATGGACTTTGGCAGGGACACCAGCCCCAAAGCCACGAGGGCAGCAATCAGTAAAGAAGTGGCTACAAGCGCAGAGTGGCAGGCAGCTGTAAGTCCATCGCAGCAAAGCTCTGTGGCAGAGGCTTCCCCTGGTGCACCACAGCGAGCAAATGCTCTCACAAATGTGCCCGTGGGCACAGCAGGGCAAGAGCAACTCAGTTCACCATTGCTAGTGTTTCCAAATAAAACAGCCTCTTCTACCACCAGAAGTCACACAGCTTTTGGTGTGCCTCAAGCCAGCTTTCACGGTGGCCATGGCACAGGTCTGCCACTCGCAGGGGATTCTGGCATTCCCACCCTCAACACCACTCTCAGACCACAGGTAGAGATGGGAAGAGAGAACAGCTCTTGGTTCAAGAAATATACTGGACCCTCAGGATCAGCAGCTTTGCCAGATGCCTCTCTAGCTCCCAGACCGACACCAGGGCCAGCCGTGGACCACAGTGAGTATGAATCTGGGAGGGAACCACATGCATAGTAATTTGTCTTCATGAGAAACAAAGCCTTGCTCAGAGTTGAGAAAGTTGCACACTTGGAATTAGTGGTCTGGGATGAAAACATCTGACTAGTTTTTCTATGTCAAAATTATTTTCTTGAAGGAATCAGTATTTTTTTTCCTAAATCAGCATGTCATAATACTTTCTGGTAATTTGGTATTTAATTTTATTTATGTTAAATTTCTTCATCTCAAAGCAGACAAAGTAAATCATACTGACTGTGGCTTATCAAAACATGTGGCTTGTTCTTTGGCCACTTCTTGGTTTCTTCTGCATTGTGTGACACTAGGGTATTTCAGCAGCCTCTAGAGACCTGGGAAGACAGATGACCTGCCTTCCTGTTCCTCTCAGCAGAGCACAGACTGAGCAGAGCCCTACAAGTCTCCTGTGGGCAGAGCCCTACAAGTCTCCTGTGGGGCTGGAGCTGTGTAGAAACACGTGAGCCACTTTTTCAAGAGCTGTAATTGAGAGTAATGAGGATGGTGGCAATGGCCTAATCTGTTTGGGTAGATGTATTGCAGTTAATTAGGGGATTTTTCTGTTGATTGGAGCTCAATCATATTTCAAGGTTAGAGTCAGATTTGGTCTTTAAGATATGGTTTTGTTTGGGATAGGAATGCTGATGTCTCTGGCCAGCAATAAATGTATCTTTTCTTTAGTGTGTTAGTAAATGATACCTGTTTCAGTTTTATTTCTGCTTCTCTTTATTCTGCCTCTCATGCCTTCCACATCTGTCCAATGCCAAACTGCACTTCCCTCTGCTCCTTTCTCTCCCCCTCCCCTATGATCTCCTGTTCCTGTGGGTTTCTACTTATCCAGCCCCACTTCTGGTGTTCCCTCATTTCTTTCTCCATGAAAAATCTCTTTTTTCATCCATGTAAGGCCAGTCCTGCTGCTTCTCCAGACTCTCTTGTACCACCAGTCCCTATCACCAGTGCCAGTGTCCACTTTTCCAGTCCTGCTGAGCTCTGGGCAAACATGCCCATGTTCCTGTTCAGCTTTTATCTTCTCTCCATGATGTATCCTTTTCTCTGCCTGGACGAGACCTTGAAACAGAGTCAGGCAAACACTGATTTGGGACCTCAGTAGCCAAATAGAGGGAACAAATAATTTTGGACCAAAAACCATATTCATCTGAACTAAAAAGCTCCATTTACTGCTTCATTTTTGTGTTCCTCCTGCCCCCTTTCGATGCAGGGAAGAGTTAAAAAAAAAAAAAAAAAAAAAAAAAAGGGTTTTTTTGGGGGTTTTTTTTTAAANAGTGTGTTGTTTGTGGGTTTTTTTTAGAAGTTCATTTTTTTACTAAAAATACCAAACTGAGAATAGCTAATTTTAACTGACCAAAAAAAGACCAAACCAAAAACAAAGACATTTTCTTCCATCTGGAAAATGAATTGAAGAATTCTACACAAACAAGTTCAGTTTAGAAAAACTTGTTTTATTTTCCCAATGAAACAAATATTCAGCCAAGTGCTTTTGCTTGGAAAGAAGTTTGTGAAGGGATTATGCCTGGGGACCAAGAGCCACCATAGTGGTATCTCACTAGCCTAGGGCAAGAAATGCAGAGGGCAAAAATCCATATTTGTTGAATCTTTATATATAGCTCCTCCTTATGGCAGCATCTCTGACCAGGACTGTCAAGCTCAGCCAACTCTTCATAGTCTGACACATCTTTGAAATACTTTTTTTTTTTTTTCCCCAAAATTGTTCAGAACATTTTTTCCTCTCACCATCAGATAAGTGAATGTGGTCTATCTCCTAAGTATCTATGTTCACATGACAGGATAATCCATAGCAAAAAGCAAGCTTTTGAAAATCCTTTGATCTCACCAGTGGTGGTGAGGGTTCTTTTGGGATCAGAAATATGCTGAGATAACAGAAGCCCACTTCAGTGGTTTTCTGTAGGCAGGCATGACTTTTTCCTCTCCCTGCAAAGCTTTACTTGGTGACTTTTTCTCTGGTACTTTTTCCAGTTCAAAGGATTATTGTTCCCAATGTGACTAGAACCAACTTTGATGTAACATGATCCACAGAGTTTATGCAGAGCCCTGCTTTTCAATTCTTGCTGCTTCTGAAAAAGCAGCTGATATGGGAAATTAAAACTCAATATTGACTGACAACCTCATAGATGGAACCTGGTGCCTTATATACTGTTGACATCAGGACAGATGTGTGTAGGAAGAAAAGCGAGCTGGTACACGAGAAAGTAAAGACTGGTAAATTGCTTTAGAAACAAGCTTAATTCTTAGCCAGATGATAGAGTTCTTGAAGCCTTTGGTGAAGACCAAAGACCTATATTCATATAAAATACCTATATTTATATAAACCATTGAAATGTTAGCCCTTGGTATTCTAGTAGTGATGAAGTGTTAGCAGCTGGAAGGCAGTGTGAAGACAATTGGCTGGTAATGGGTGGTGGCAGTCAGCTTGCCTGGCTCGCCACTAGAAGGATGCTAGGATTAAGAATCATGTCTTGAGAAGCCCTTTCTCTTCTGCTTGTGATCACCTTAAGTGTCTGTAGTAACAATGTCAAAACCAGTGATATTGAGAAATAACCTGAAACATTTGAGACTGCCTTAATGTGATCAGCAGAAAGAATTTCAGGGAGGAAATGTATATCCTGTTGAGGTTCCTCTTATCTTACTATAACTGTCTAAAACATAGATGTCTAAGCTCAGGCAACTGTCTAGGTTCCTCTGAGGTTGGAGGAAGGACCTTGGTACAGCAATTACTTGTCCTCTGGAGGGACTGGTGTCATTCCATTGCATGTAGAGGGAGCTGGGACAGCTGGCTGAGTCTAGAAGAGCAATTCAGGTGCCTAAACATTGATATAGAGCAAAATTTCAGATGGCCCAGAGCACCCAAGACGCAACAGGCAGATATAAGAGCTACAGCAGATCAATACACTTCTTGAGAGTCATCTAGGGGTCAGAGAGGGCAGACTAAGGTGCTGGATGGCCAGTCATTTGGGGTTTTGGCTACATTTCAGAGGGCTGGTCTTCTGCTGTTAGGAGTTGAGGCATATATCTGTTGTCACCAGTCATGCCAGTGACTGTCACACACTTGTCACATACTTGAACATGTATTTAAACTGTCTTTTTCTTACTTTGCAGATGTCCAGAAACTTAGTGGCACAGTACGGATAACAAATGTGAAATATTCTGTGGGCTTTAGCAATACAAGCAGTGAGGAATACCAGACCTTTACACAGCTCTTTGTGGATGAAGTAAGTGGCCAAGAAGGCCACTTGTTGGCCACCTGTTATCAATGAGATGGCTCATATGATCTTTTTCCCATGGAGGCTGTATGCCACACGTGCATCCTCACACACGTGTGAGGTACGAGTTCCCCTGAGTTTCTGAGAGTGCAGGGTGAGCAGGCAGCTGTGGCTTAGACTGAGACCAGAGATTCTGGCCTCCATTTCCTCTGCTTCTTGTACACAGTTATGCTGCCTTATTGATTTTCTCCAGGGGTGTGGTGAAAAGCTAATGAACATTGGTAAAGTCCTCCAATATCCTCGCCCTGCACAGTGCTATCTAAAAGATGTGTAGATGAGATGCTTAGGGACACCTGGCAGTTTTGGGTTAATGGTTGGACTCTATGATCTTAAAGGTCTTTTCCAAATGAAATGCTTCTATGATTCTAAGATCGTTATTACCCTCTGTCACAGTACCTTAGGCTGACATTTCTAATAATTGCCCTTATTTTTTTGTAGCCCCATATCTGGAAGGGAGTAGTTTCTTGATAAGTTAGCCCTACCCTCACTTGTAATTAGAGTTCAGGGTAGCAATGCCCACAGCAATATCTGCTGCGCCGTTAACAGTATTGTAATTCTCAAGCATTGCCTTTGACAGTATCATTCTCCTCATTTTGTAGTGAATTTATCAGCATTTTGTTCCTGCTGGTGTTTAGTCATACACTCCTATGCTTGGAAAACCACTGGTTTATGCTGTGCTGCTTTACTGCCTTCCTCATCTCCTCTTAACTGTCTGTGTTTTAAAGGCCTTGATAACTGGGATGATGCATCACTGACTGACAACTGTATGAATTTTTTAATCCTACAGAAGCCTCCCCAGACCCTCCCTGTGCACAGAGTTACAACCTGTCACTGCAACCCAGCTGTCCACAGTGGGTGCACTGACAACAGCATGTGTTCAGGCAAAGGTCAGGCCAGCGTATGGTTAGAGACAACTGCAAGGAGGGAAAAGCATGATCTGTTTAGCTCTGCCTGATGTTTTCTTGGATATCAAATAAATTTCCCACTGGTTGTGACCGGTTTGCACCTTTTTTGAATGTGTGAGTAGAGCACAGCCTCCTTGGAGTTGTTTTATCCCCAAGCTGTCACATCAGAAAAACAGTCACAGAGTGAGAGTGACGTGATTAGCAAAGCGAAAAGGGAGCAGTTCTCCACTGACCTTACTCCTGTTGAGCATCACACACTGCTCGAGGCTATTTTGGAATAACAGAGTATTAGAATGGACTAAAGTAACGTTTTCTGTCAGGTTTTACCCAGTACTCAAATTTTCATCCAGAAATTCATCATTTGTGATTATAAGGAACTAACTCCCTTTTCTAGCACACTCTTCTTGTGTTCCAGCTGGTAATGTGTGTTAGTGTTGGCTCCATCAACCTCTGAGCCACTTCATGCAGGTCATAGTTGCGTAGCTACTGCATACGGCAAAATATGTTGTGTTTTAGCACAAATGTAGTTTTAGATGCCAAAGAAGAGAAAGTTTAGCAGAACAGGAAGATCTTCATATTTTCTTTTCAGGTTATAAGGGCCAGAAATTGATTCTTTAAAGTAAGTGAGAAAAGTTTCTTGGGCTTAAAAAGCACTATCAGGTTCCAGTTAAATAAAATTTGCCAGAGATTTATTTTTTTAAAACCTCTTTGGAGTTACTATCTACAATTCAGAGTATTTATAATCCTAATGTATATAACATACTTCAGCCTAGAACTGCTCCAGCACTTGTGGCATGTGGTTAAATTGTCAGCACATCAAATGGAAATGCCATATTTTAAATAAAGTATAAATGAAAATGAGGTAAAAACTTGATATGACACTTTGCACTGTCATTATCCAGGTTTACCACCCTCCTTGAAATGCAACTCAGAAGCAGCATAGCTAAAGGAGAGAGTATTTTAGTCTTCTTGAGTTTTGCTCAGCCCATCTTTTTCAAAGGCAAGAAGAATAAAATGGTAACTATAGGGGTTGATCAAGAAAATGACTCAGAAAAACAAAAGGTTTGACTCAAAAATGCATCCACGGAGGTGCATTAAATTCCTGAATGAAAAAAAAAAAGTTGTTTTGAATTTGGGTTTCTTAAACTTAATTGATCAACAAAATGTGTGAAACGAATAAATTATATTTCCTTATCAAGGTGACCCCCTCATTTGGAAGTGACACAGCCTTTGTTTGAAGTAGCTTGATGCACTTAAAATGCCTGTAGTTAAAGCGATCTGGATGTGGAATGAATGTTGATACAGGGATTAAGGCAGTTTTACTCCAGTGTAACTTCAACCCTTTTGTTATTTGAATTTATATGCAGTTTGGCACATCCTTAGAGCTGCTGGTGATGGTAACTGAGCATGATGCTCTGGTACCTTCTCCTTGAAGGTGTAGACAAAGCATAGACAGCCAGGAGGTTTTTGTTTTTCAATTTGAGTTTAAAAAAAAAACCAACCAAGCTTCATGCAGGGTTATGTTCAAATTAATGTACTTTTTGCTTACTTGTTTCCATACTGCCAGTGTGTTTCTTTCTCTGCTGGCCACACAGAGGTGCCTATGCAGGCACCCACTAAAGCTCCAATAAGGTGCCAACATTTTGCCTGGGACCTATGGATGGGTGGTTGAGAAAATCCACCAGACATGTCACAGACACCTATGGGATGAACCTGGATTCCTCAGTCTGACACTTTCCTTTTGTCCAAAAAACTCATTGGCCTTTTCTGTCTGTTAAATTTGTCTTAGTGTGGCTTCCATCTGGCCTTCAACTGGACTTTATCTGCCTCCTGTTTTTACTGCCCTATCAAGGGACATTCCCTTCCCTTGATGCTGGTGTTAATTCTGATCATGTTCTCTTACTTTCTTGTGGCTCTTCTTCTGGCACACTAATTTCTTCTGAATTGGCACTGCTCTTGTTTTGTGTGCTATAGAAATTGCAGATACAGTGATGGATCCCAATATAATTTATTTGTCTAGTAAGGAAACCTCTTATACAAGGGTATTATATATTATTTCCTTCTCATATGTTTACTATTTCTTTTCCTTCTTTTCTAGCCCCCCTTCATCAACCACTGTTTTCATAACTTAGGGTGTGGTACCTGTTGTGAAATCATATAGGCTTCTGGATAAAGGGTTTTGTAGTGTCACCTAGTGGTTAAGTACAAATACCATGAACGTCCCCTGACACCTTTCAAGCTCTGAGTCCTGCTTTGTGAAGAAAAATATTAATAAGGACAGAAACAAAACAAAAACAAAAACCCAGACAAAAAAAAAATCAAATCCTTAAGTAAAAAAGTGGCACTGATAAAAACTTCAGGGTAGATGAGAAGGGAATGCAGGTGAAATTGGGGATGATCTAAGAGCATGTCACAGGTATGTGTATTTAATATCCAGAAATTCAGACAAAAAATAGGACAGATGAAAACTTAGGGCTGATCTCCAACTTTTCAGTTCATGCTTGTATCACAAGGGTCAGGGTTTAGGGTCAGGGTAGCCCCTCAGACCTATAACAGATGCTCTCTGTTAACCATCTGTGAACTCTTCTCCCTCCCCAAAAGGGAAGAGAAAGGGAATAAAGGAGAGAGACTTAGTGATTAGAAAAGGAAACTAGAACAGCTTTAATGAAAATTAAAATATGACATTAAAAATTAAAATTAAAAATGACATCTATGGGCTGGAATCCCTCACTGGTCAGTTTAGGGTCACCTGTCCTGTCTGCTCCTCCCTGCAGGTGCAGTCTGTCACTTTCTGCACCCCCCAGTGTGGTACATGACATCCAGCAGTGGCCTTGGTCTACACACCAATTCTTGGTAGTAACTCTAAACATGGGATGTTATCACTACTTGAAGCAGACACTGTCTGTGAGAACATGCTGCTAACTTCAGACAGTGCAGTTAGAAGAACTGAGATGAGAAGTAAAATCACTGAACAGTTAGTTCTGTTCTCACTCAAGCCAGGACACTTCAGGAACAGCAGAAAGAGAGATAAGGGGCCCAAGGGCTCCCTGGCTTGGTGAGACAAGAGATTTTTAGGGCTGACAAGGACAGTCTACACAGGCTTTTGTAGAGAAAGTCTTTTCACCTTCCCAGTTCTGCCTGTGTGCTCCGTGGGGCACTGCAAGGCTTCCTGTGTGGAGCTTCCAGTCATGTAGCAGCCCTTTCCAGGTGGGTGCAGTGGGTTTGCTCTGTGCAGTGTAATCTTGCCACCACAAGAGCGTGCAACACACATCAGCTCTGACGACTCAGGAAAGGACTGCAACATGCCTGCAAAATCTTGGGCTATCTGCAAGGCTGAATAAAACACACTGGGCACGTAAGTCAGGACTGGATAACACATCATCAGGTGAGTCAGGCTTGGCACATAGGTGTGCAAAATCTGTGATCACCTGGGATCATCCAGCACAAAATGCTCAATCTTTGTGCACGGGTGCAAGTGAAATGAGGCTGCTTCTCCTGTTGGCTCCCACCACTGACCCTTGCCTTGCTTCTTCCCTAGGCTCTTCCTGGTAGGAGTCACTGCCTGCACCCCTGAGCATTACAACACATTAGCTCTGCTTTAAACTTATGGCTGAAATCCAGCCTTGCAGCTCCAGGTATTTCCTGTAGAAAACATGTAGGAAATGAAGGGGTTGGAGCTCACCACAATATAGCCCCCACCTGCCCCCTTAATTTTCTGGAAATATGTTAGGGAAGGAAGTGATTGATGTGCTCCCAAGAGAGGGGTTAAAGCAAAGTAAGGTGCTAGGAAAGAGGTGTGACTCTCCTGTGCAGTGTAGTGTCATGACAACTCTCATCTGGGCCAAGAGGTGCTTGTCTGGCCCTACCATACTGTTGCTCTGTGACCTTCTCTCTGCTGGCATCTCCTGGGAGCCTGACAACCACTGGAGGGTGAAAGCAAAGAGCAAGTCTGCTGAGAAATCATAAAAATGTAGGTGTTTCTGTGGCTGTTTCTCTCAATGTCCTGCGTTGAAGCTAGTGGCTGCTATGCACAAGGAAGGTGTGTGTATGCCAGGCTCAGAGGGTTTGACAGGGATGTCAGGGATTTTTTCCTTCACAAGCTGCAGGGAGCTGCTCCCTTACTGTAGACAGTCTCCTGTTGCACTGTTGCTGGAAGTTTCTAAGTGCAATTTTAATATCAATAGCTTAGAACAGCATATACTACCTGCCTGATGTAGTCTTGAAACTTGTGTCCTATGTTTTCTGTTGCTGTACTTTCTGTTTGCAAGTTTAGAAGAATATAAAAGGACTTCCCAGACACAGGTGAGAGATATTAAGAAACACAGAGGATCTGTGAGCATCTCCTGGAGAAAAGGAGAGAATAAAATATTCCAATGGAAGTTCTAAAATTCTAAAAAATTCTAATGGAAAAATTGAGGACATTGATGGCCGGGTAAGTCTGGCTTACCCTGGCATCTGGTCTTCAGGCATGTTTTCTACCTGACTTGCAAATCTGTGCGTGTGTGTGTGTGTGTGTGTGTGTGTTTGTGCACCCTGCCTTTCCCTGGGACATAGTGGCAGGCAACAAGTCCAGTGCAGCCTCACTGGGGCCCTTGTCTGGGCAACCAGAGAAAAGAACTGAAGGGAAAAAATGTGGATATTTACCACCTTCTCTTCATGGTGTGTTTCTCAGAATTAGGCTGCATTTCTGTGTATAATGTTCTCTCAATGTGTCATTTAAATATGAATTAATATTAGCTTTGTGTCATACCTGGGGTGGGGCCTGTGAGAAGATGCCATCTGATCTGTGTCTCCTCCTGTGACTGGTGCTGGGCCTGGACATGAAGGGGAATGGTGCTGTAAATGCAAACACTTTTAAGTCCCCCCAGGGCTCCTACATGTACCCATGTGCCCTGCTCCATGGACTGCTCTTCTGTGGGAGAAGGGGGGGATGTTCCCATGAGTAGCTGCCCTCCAGAGGTACCCAGACTTGGAGAGTGGAACGGGAAAAGATCAAACACACAGCTCCACTCTGTCTATCTCTTCGAGGGGGGTTGGTGCCTCCATCTGAGCTGGACAGTGGAGAGGCTGAGCAGCTCAGCTGATAAAAAGCCTCAGTCAGGAATGTGTTCCCTATCCCACAAAAAACTGACCATTTTGCTCGAGTGTCATAAAGAAGACAGCTTCTGGGGCTATCACAATTAAGGCTCTGGGTACTTTGAGAAAGATGGCATTTGCTGTCTTAGGCCACTAGTGAAGTCCAAGGTTACTGTGTATGGACTGAATGCTTATTTTATTGATTTCTCTAGACTGACATAAGTTCAGCTGTGATTTGGTGCTGCAATACTTTGGGTGACTGTTCCTACTCAAAAGAGTGCAGAACCATTTCCCAGTCTGGCTCTTTTACTCTTGAGGAGGATGGTGAGTCAGGGCTGTGTGCCTGGTGACAGTCAGAATTTGTGGAATTAATATGATACACCTCAGGGAAGACTTTAAGGAAATATTTCTGAAATCAAATTGAAGACTATCTTGATGGGAGGTTGAACTCTGTGGCAGTGCTGATAAAATTAAACACCTTTCTATTTTCTTTACCCTGGTCCAGGCATTTAAAAATAGTAGATATTTGCTTGGCTCTGGTGCAAAATCACCTGTGAAGAAAGGCTTGAGGGTGGTCAACTCTAAGCTGTAATGTACTTGAGCTGAAGGAGCCCTGTGAGATATATGTGCAGTGTGGAGTGTCTGGAGGCATCTCCACTTCCCTCAGCAGCTTCTTCTCATATTGGGTTGCCTTCTCTCCCTAGTGGCATTTTGAAAGGCAGAAAATGAGAGCTTCCCTGCACTCTTCTTCCTCCTGTTCTGTTACCAGAGGCAAGGACCTGTGCCAAATGACAGATGAGAGATCTTTATCACTTCACCT
>VYZU01068965.1:0-12630 GCA_013401355.1 Ceyx cyanopectus | reverse complement strand
CTGTGATTCTGTGAAATGCAGTAGTGCCCCAGGCATTTATCCTGTTCCTGTAATCTTCCCTATGTATTTGCTTTTTGGCTTCTGTCAGAGATGGGGTCTAGGCAAACTTCTAATCTTCAAACCTCTAGGCTTATGTTTTTGGAAGTATTATCTCAGCCACTTCTCAACAGTCAGCAGCTCCATTAGGAAAACCAGACAGGGAGATCAGATCTTCAGCCTTACTCTGGTTTTGTGCTAAAGGGAATCCTAAAAATCTTCTGCTCCCTTTCCCCCCCCTACTCCAAATAGTCCCTAGGCTGTGTTAGATGAGTGTTGTGGGGAAGGAGACTGACTCCTCATAGCAGTACAGAGGCACAGCCTCAGGTATGCTGGGAGAAACCTCGGACAGACCCATGAACCAGACTGCAGTGCTCAGCACCTTAAGAAACAGTATTTATAGGCAGGAGATAAGACTTCATGTCTAATCCTAGAAAAAAAGCTTGTGCAACCTCATCTGACACATGGAGGAGCAGCTCAATTGAGACACCTAAAATAACCTGTTGAGCATCATGCTGTAGGGTCAAGATGGGTTGGGCCAGAGAGACAGGTCAGTGTTTAACAAACTCAGCGTTAATGCTCAAAAACCACTAAACTGAAGGCTGAAGCCGTTCTTTATTTTGCAACCATGGAGCTCTCCTGGATTCTTGTAGCCCAGACAGTGTCTTACTCCCACACAGTGTGAACAAAAAACTGCTCCCAACACAAATGCATTCGCAAAAGCTGCTTGTAGCTGTGAGGCTTGAATGACATTCCCCCCACCCCTGCCCCTTCCAGTGCCACACCCCCCTATGCTGGGTTCCCAGAAGCTCTACACTACCATTATGCAGCCTCTGGTCATGACAAGCTGGTCAATGTGGTTTGCATACTTCATGAACTCATGGCTGATCTTCATGTCAGTGGGTGCCCACTGTAGAAATGCTGGGGTGTCTGAAGTCCAACACACAGCAGAGTTCAGTCCTTACTGTGGGCAGGCCACCAAGCAAGGCTTGTTGCTTCTGTCCTGCATGCTTAGGACAAAATGTGCTCAAGGACTCCTTGTCTGATTAACTGCTCACATTTCCAGCGGGGTAGAAAGTGCTGCACAGAAACACAGACAAACTGCCTTGAAATCCAGACAGACAGGATTTGGAGTTGCACACAACCAGTTCTGTTTGTTGTGCTATATGCCCTCTGCATCGTGGTACCAGGTCAGATAAAGCTGACCCACATTCCGGGGTGACACAGACAGCTTGCAGTGTGTGCAGGAACTGGAACACACTGTGAAGCTGGGATAAGCATGGGGGTGTCACGGGAGTGAAAGAAGAGAATGGACTACACTCTCTTGTCATAGGTACCTGGCTATTCTTCTTTAACAGGATGGTGGTCCCATCATCAATCTCAAATTCTCCGTAGTCTCTTAAACATCGCACCTGCAGAGCAGAAACACAGAGCTCAGACCATCAGCTCTCACACAGAAAACACCAGACTTCTCTGCTGACTTACAACACATGCCCCAAAACTCTTAAGTATGGACACGTTCCTACCCTCTTGCTGGAGGATAAACAAACAAACAAATAAATATAACAACAAAGAAAACAAAGTTAACAATCCTTAATATGGGAACAAGTTCTTGTTTATTTGTTTAGAGTAATTTAAGTTTCTGCAAAATGCTGCAAAAATTTCTCATGAGGTTTTAGACCACTCACCCCCCTGAAACAACTGCCTGTGGATTAGAAATGCTATTTTTTCAACACACTTTGAGCTTTCAGTAGAAGAGGGAGTAAAACACTGGCAAGCAGAGTGTAAAGAGCAAAACGTAGAAGCTTGTGGAAGCTTTTGTGCTCTTGAAGGTTTTGCTTAATGACCTGACTTGGGATAGGGTGAAATTTTCTAGAGCTGGTTGAGCAAAATGTTTGTTCACAGACAGAAACCACCAATCTTGCACTTACTTCAATATACAGGCTTTTAGGAGGTTTTATGTCCTGTGTAAGGTCCAGCCCCTCCTCTCCTCCTACTGACCTCATGTAGGTAGCCAGAGACTTCTTGTAATGATTGAACCACTCCATCTGCAGGACATAAACAATCGTTCAGGCAAAGCCCAGCAGCTACTGCTGAAAGACAGTAGCTCCTCCCTGATGACTGAGGTCCAGATTATTTGTGCTATCAGACCCCTGTTCACAAGTGTGTTTTGTGCCAGCCAAAGGTGAACACAAGATCTTCTAAAGGGGCAGAGCAATCTGAATTCAGGGTGGGATGTATGCTGCTGATGTTAGGTATTCTGTACGTTGGTCTGGAGATGCATGTGAAGACCTAGTTCTGCTGGCTGCAAGTCTGATCTAATGAAGACCACCTGATCCTTAGAAGTGCCAGACATTACCTTCACTCAGTATCCATTTGGGATTGTACCCATAGACAATGAATAAACAAATCAGTATTTGCAGCAAGGCACAATTTTGACTTTTAGAAGTGGGAAGAAGGGAAGAGTTTAAGACAAGGCTGACTCACTTCCTCAGCTGACATGTGAAACTGGATGGTGTTTGGCAGGACGCTGCCATACTCCCATCTCAGTGCTCGGATCCGCAGCAGCCGGTCGTACCTGGGGAAAAAACAAGGGTCAAACCCAGGATCTTTGTTGAGGCAAGTGCTAGCAATATGCCCAGGAGACACTGAAGCCCCTGTCTGCCCTCAAGTAAGAGAGCAAAACTCGGGTCCTCCCACCTCCATTCTTATAAAGGATGTGGTTATTGGGCTATTTATTAATTAAAACTTTTAAAGAGAAGGAGGAAACAGGGCCTTCTCTTTGTGCCAGCGTTTGGTGATACCAGCGACGAAAATACTTAGAGCCAGCCCTGCAGCTGCCCGGCTTCTGCCCCTCGTAGAGAGCCCAGAGTCCCACCACCCAGCGCTTGGAGACCCTGTGCCGGCAGGATTGAACGGGTGCTCCGTGTACCCAGCGGGCAGCGGCAGCTCCCCCGTGTCCCCCACGCCGCAACTCACAGGTAAGCCAGGATGCAGCGCTGGTTTCGGAGCAGGCAGCAGTGCCGAAACCGGATGAGGAAAATCAGGTCCGTCCGTCCCGACTTCGCTTCGGACCTGGAGGAGGAGGAGCCATGTTAGAGGGACGCGGGCCGGCTGCGGGGGACCGCCCGTGCTCTCTACGCCAGGCGCGACACTCACACGTCCGCCTGGTTCCGCTCGTACAGCGCCCGCATCTCCTCCAGCGCCTGCCGCAGCCCGTCCGCCTGCAACACCGGACACGGTCAGTGAGATCGAGTCGCCACCCATCCCGATCCCGAGGCGGCCCCCGCCCGCGTCCCGCTGCCCCGGCCCCGCTCACACGGAAGGGCGGCAAGTGCCCGCCAGCGGCGCGGTGCAGCTCCCGCACCAGCTCCACTGCCCGCTCTCCCGCCATGCCGCCGCGCGCGGGAAACCCGGCCACTCCGCAGCCAATGGAGGTCGGGGGCGGGACCACGGTCCCCGCCCGCAGCCGTGACGCTCCGCGGGCTGGGCCGGATCTCGGTGCTGCGGCTGCCGCGGCCGGGGCGGAGGGTTATGCGGCAATGTGGCAACTCAAGTGGCAGAGCCAGAGCAAGCCCCCGTCCGGGCTGGGTGGGGGAGTCTTCCGTGGTCCTACCTCCGCCTGGGCCGGCGCCTTACATCGGCGAACCCCTGTCCTTGGCAGGGGCGCCACCCAGCCTGGAGATCCTCATAGGACTGGGCAGAGGGAAGCGCCAGCCCTGCACCGAGACAGGACAAGCTCAATTCGTCTCATTCAACCCCATCTTGTGGCTTATTTTGAAATGTCACTTTTGCTGTTTCTGACTGTTTTCTAGCCTCCCACCGCAAGGTGGCGCTCTGGGCCAAGAGTGACAATTGGAGGCGTCAACCCAGCCTTGTCTTGTATAGGGACTAACCCCATGCTAGGTCAGGTCCGCAGCGGACAAGCTCCATACCCCGTCCCTGCTCTCCCCTTGCACACCTGGGATTGTAAAAGCCCCTGCAGGGGTTTCCACGCAATGTGTGCCCTGCCAGCAGAGCTAAGGACACTACAAGTTAAAAGGAGGGAACCCAGAGTGGGGGGCATCCAGCATCAGGACTCTTGTGAGGAGCCTACCAAAAGCCATGTGGTCTCTTCCTCTCCTATCAGCTGGGGCTCAGCCCCTGACTTCCAAATAGTGTCTTCAAGAAGCAGTCAATGAGAAGTGAGGAATGTTGGGTGTTGCCACAGAAACATTTGAGGTTGCACTGAGAGCACCCATGGGCATTTTTACCCTGCACTTTAAAAAAAGAAAGAGGGTGACTGTAACAAAATTGGTTTCATCATTCTTGGTCTTCTCTAGGACACTGCACAGAGCTCTCTACCAACATCCTCCCTCTACTCCAGCCCTTCCCAATGCATCTCTCTTTTGCTAACAACATCCTTCAAACCTGAAGTTGCCCAAAGCTAAAGGGAGGGGGAAAAAAAATAATCTGAGGTGTATTTCTGGATGGGACAGGAAATTTGTTAACACTTGAAGTCCTGGAAAGTGACTCAATTACCCACCTTGTCCTGCTCCAGGAATTTACTTCCCCAACTGCACGTTTCTATGGTTACTGGACATTAAAAAAAATGACCAGTGTTTCATAAAGTGCAGTTATGCAAGGCTGATCAAAAACTGGAGGAGTGAGGAGAATGCAGTGTGGCTTTTACACCATGAATGAGACACCTCAGTGTGGTTTTGTATGCCTAAAACATTTATATAGCTTGTGTTTAGGATGATGTGACAACTTAGAATGATGCAGGGACCATGGGTGGCTCTGGCAGGAGTGTTTTAATACTCTCAGTTTCATTTAGCATTTTAGACATGGAAGGAAAATGCCCAGAAATATTCCAGTCAGCTGAGGGCTGGAGATGGGCTTTCTGAGGGCCTGTTCACCAAACAGATCTGGTTTTTTTGGCTGCACAGTGCTGCAGCCAAGTGACACTGCAGTTGTGTCTGGAGGGAACAAGAGGGGTGACATGGCAGAGCTGGTGAACCCCACTGCAGGGAGTTATTGGGTCATCTCTTGTCCTTGTGATGCCACTGAAGCAGATTTGTGCCTCCCTTATCCTGCTTCCTTCAACACTGCTGCACCTTTTCCGAAGGATCTGAGCTGTACGTGGTGGCTGGATGGGGATCATGTTATTAGCCAGCCGTGGATTTACGTGATCCCATGGCTGGAAAACACCCACAGCAGATGCTGCAGGAGCAGCTCTCATGGGAGATTTTGCACAGTGCAGCGTCAGGATGGGACGTTGGTCTTCTGAGACATGTTGCATCTGTGGGGGTTAATGAATGGACAAGATGCATTTTTAGGGTCGAGGTGTCATGCAGGAGGGCAGATGGCATGGTCTTGGGGTGCCTTAGTGTGAGGAGAAAAAGTGCCTTGGAGCTAGGATTCATAATCAGCATCTCTCCCTTCTCTCTTTGTAGCTGTCTGGCTGTGGCAGAAACATCTACCCCCTTCCCATGCAATCTGTGGCATGTCAGAGGTGTGGGACCTGAAGAAGCTTCTGCAAAATGCCTGGTCCCCAGAGAGCTGTCACTACAGAAGCATCGTGTGTGGCTTGTCATTAATCATTGTGTTCTGCAGTGATAATGGACCATCTGAGCCAGAAAAGATAATAGCAATAAACATTCATCTCTAATTCCAATTGTAGCTGCTGAAAATTGGTTGTTGCATCTCGCTGAGAGATAGAAATGTAACTGAGCCTTGATTGAAAAATTCAGGGGAAGCTGCCTCATCTTACTCCTTTGCCAGATTAAAAAAGCCTCATACATAAAAATAGACAAAATGAATGAAGAATTTACAAACATCTATATTTTATGTTAGGAAATGTGATAAAATTAGGAAAACAGCTGAAGACACTGATTTATACAACTCTGACTGTCAGGCAATGAGAGGTTTACATACCACAGTTTAACAAGATAAAAGGTCTCTCACAAAATACATAGATGATAGACAACTCATCTGAATTTGACATAACATCAAGTACACATGTAATGTGATGAACAGTGCCAGGTCATTCCCCAGTTAGGTAACATACAACTTTTTGAATAAGGCAATTCAAATATAACTCTTAATTCAAATCACAACATACCCAGGCAGCATGCAGGGAAAAGTAGTTTATTTTGTACATTGGAATGACACAACTTGCAACATGGTTCCATTTTATATAGTTAGAGCAACAGGATATAAACCATTCAAATAATATATATATATATTTATATATATCTCAAGTCAACAGTTGTCTTTACTGCAATAAAGATTATCTGTTTTATTTTGTTTTTTTGGTAAAAATAAAACTATTTGAATTCACTAATTAACAAAATGCACAGTGATTAGAAACCCAATTCTTCTCACAATTTTCTTCCCCGGCTCGCTCACGTTTCCCTGCGATGCAGCAGCAGCTCAGCCCCGGGTTCAGAGAGCTCATTGCCCAGAGGAGCAGCACTTCACTGGCACGGGGTGTCTGTGCCCTGTGCTTTTCCCCGCACACCCGATGGAGGGCAGTGATCCGCTCACGCCCGTCCGCACCCCATGGCGTGGGAGCTGCGTTCTGGGCACCTGTCCACTAAAACACACGTGTGCCTGACCTTCAGCCAGCCAGCATTTGAAACCTGTTCACTGGAACACAGCTCTCATTTCTTTATTACCAATTAATTCATCCAGACCTTGATGACCAAGAAATTTGAGAAACTGTGAATCTGCTCAGAAGCAAAAAAAAACAAAACCAAACCCAACCCAACCAAACATGAGCCAAAAATCTCTCTATGGGGGAGCCAAATGAACATGGCTGAGGTTTTATTTCCACTGCAACAGACCTGGGGATCACAGAAGATAACAAACATTTTTCCTAGCATTGAAAAGTTCTTTCTAGAGAAGAAATTAAGAAATTATTTTTTTCCCTGTAAAAGAAAAAAAAAAAAAGTAATTACTGAATAGACTAAACTGGGCAGCTTTTTCCTGGTAAAGGACCATACACCACCCTGTTTAACTGTGTACCTGCAGGGACAGATCCTCTTGCTAAGGTATCGCATCCTGCAGCGGCTGGATGTCCCCCACCCTGTCCCCATGCAGGGAAGGGGCCAGATCCAAATGTCTGAGGGATTACCTCTGGCACTGCTCAGAGCTGCTCAGGTGACGAGCGCATTGTGGGAATGGCTTTGGAGGGAGCCAGACCTCAGGAATAGCTTTGGAGGGAGCCAGACCTCGTCAGGCTGAAGCCCTACAAAGCTCTGAGCAAGGACTATCTATCTGCCTATAAAGGGCTAACAAAGGTATGCTCATAAATAATGAGGAGGCAGAAGTTACCTGTGAGGGGATCTGAATGCCCTGAGCCTGCAAATGGGTGATGGAGAGATTTCTCTCCTTCTGGTTAGCTACAAAGCAGCAACAGCTGCTGCTGCCGAGACCTTCCTGCTGGAGAGCTGTCCCGGGCTTCAAATCACACCTGTCTGTGAAAAGAACTACAGGAGAAACTGCATTTTCAGAGTGAGTGTTAGTGGATCCTGTTTGTCACCGTTATACAGTTGTCTTGTGCCTCCCTACTACTCTACTGCTCCAGTAAAAAAAAATCATTGGCATATTTCTTTGCCCTTAAAGATACAAAAAAAGCAAATCGTCAAAAGATAATGGGGAGAAAGGTGCTTTCACAATGACATTCAGAGCAAAAAGAGAGAAACGACATTTTACAGATCATCAGAGAGCTATCTTTGGCAGAATAGTTCAAATAAATTATTTTTATAAATATTTTCTGCAGTCGTATATTTATTTTGAATAATTCACTCTCAGCTAATAGGGTTACTGGTTCACTACTCTATTAATAGGAAAACACCACAAATATAAAAATATATGAGCTCAGCACAATTTTTAGGCTACCACAACTGTCTCCATTGATTTCAAAAGTTGTAGATCGATACCACAGAAAATATGAAACAGGTTTTCTAACAGCGTGTGTCAAGATAGAAGATCACAGCTCGTCACCGTTGTCAAACGCGCTGGGGAGGGCAGCTGGCGCCGTCGCACGGGATTAGCACGGAAAGGAGGCGGAGGAGCTGAGTGCTCAGAGCCAGTCTCTGCTGGACATCCCCCCGCATTAAATTGTCTCTCTCTGACCATAAGGCTTAGAGATGTTCATACTTGTTGGTGGCTGAAGGGTTTCCACCTTGGGCAGGAGAGGAGGGAAGCGGGTGGGCAACGCCAGGCTTGCTGCACTGAGAGTTTCTGACAAAAAAAGCTGTACCTGCTCCTGTGTTTTGCCCCCAGGAGGGAAATCAGTATGGCCACTTTCACTTTCAGAGACACCTCCTTTTGCCTTCACAGAGGGAAAAGCACCCAGAGAGCTGCAGGCTTAGCCCTTTCACTGTGGCCAGAGAATCACAGAATGGCTTAGGTTTGAAGTAACCTCAGAGATCATCTAATCCAACCTCCCTGCCATGGGCACGGATGATTCTGCCGATCCTGCTCCAGGCTTTAGCCAGAACCCCAGTGGGATGGTGATTCTGCTGAGGACTCCGAGCCTGAGCCATGGTGGCCCAAGGAGGGGGCTTGCCCAGTCCCAACCTCCCCCTTCAGCATGTCACCGAGTCCACCAAACATTTAAATATTTCACTTTGTTTATACAGCATGTACAGAATATACAGCATCAGGTAATTATCTCCCAGTCGACTACAAGTGTCTCCCAAGATGACCTCTTTTATCAATAAATATATATAAATTGACACTAATAAAAGAGTTGTACCAACAAATATTATGGCTTTTCAAATAGTGTAGCTGCACTGTGCCATTGAACTGATGAGGAACCACGAGAGAGACAGAGAGATCAGGAGGCTTCAGCTGCTGAGCCCAGGGGTCACCCTCAGCTTAGACCCATCGGCACAGGGGCTTCACAGTGCTGGGCGCAGTGCCAGCTCATGGTACCAGGTACAGAGCAGCTGGCAGACGGAAGGTGGGGTTGAATGACCCACTCTGTGGTTTCAGTCTCCAGGCAAGCCAATTCTTCCACAAACTCTCCTTTCAGCCCTGCTTTGGGAAAATTTGTCTCTGCCCAACTAGGGTCTGACTGCCCTGGTGGAGGACCGGGTGGTGCATGCGGCTGTTGGAGATCTCTCTGTCTCTATCAAGGTTTGCACAAGATGACTGCCTGCCCTAGAGTGCCCTGTGGCTGTGAGGGAGAGGATGCATAGGATGACAGGTGACACAGAACATTTGTGGGAGTGACCATGGTGGGTGGCTGGGCTGACTGGTGCTTAGGGTGCATCAGAAAAGGTAGTCACAGCCTCCTCCCTCCCTGCCTCCCCTGTGGAAGCTACCCTTGGGCTGCTGAACAGAGGGGCATAGTGGATGCTGTCAGAGGAAAGCAGGAAAGCATGAACCATCATTTCTGGAGCACATCAGCACATCAGAAATACCAGAGAACAACCTTGCCTCAGCAGTGCCACCCCCAGCGACTGCCCTTGCTTGGGGTGCCCATGAGTAGGGTCACCTGTGCCCCAGCAGCACACGCCTGCTGCCTGCCTTGCCTCACGGGATGCATTTAGCCACTAGCTGCTCTCCTCATGTGGTAGAACCAGTGAGTTACCTTGAGATCTTTCTCTCCTGCCTCCTGATGTTACAGGATGCCTCACCTATGGGCAGCATCCAGCATCCTTGGGACAGGCTGTGCAGGCAGCTGCCAGCTCCCTGCCTGAGTGTCCATCCACTTCTGAGTGGAAGAAGCTGCTGATTTGAATTAGATCTCTGCCAAGACAGATGTGTTTCTGTGTCCTCTTGAAGCTCACAGCAACAGCCTGTTTTCTATTCTAGAAGGAGAAGCAGTTGCTTTCCCTGCACTGCAAGTGTGCAGAAATGGCTTTTGAGAACTGGAGTGGTCATTCAAGTATTGAGAGAACTGGACCACTTAATTGCAGGGGAAATTTAGTAATGGATCTAAATTACTGCTACTGTCACTTTTTTACTGTTTCCCATCTCATTTCCCTCTTCTTCAGAATATTATGGCCAACACCTGAAGACCTCTCTGGCTGAAATCAAGGTTGATGCCCACATGAACAAGCATGTGCAGCCCAGGTATCTCCTTTGGCTCTGCCAGCAGGATGCTGAGCTGTGAGTGGCTCTGCTTGGTGTGGCAGTGATGTGGAGAGCAATGTGGAGAGAGTTCCACAGGGAGCCTGCTGCCTTTGAGATGTGTGAGCTTCCCTCTCAACAGCTTTGCTCCTTCTCAGTCTGACTGCTTCTTGCTGGGAATATCTTGGCTTGTATGTTGGTGTTGGGAGGAGGTGGCACATGGTGTCCTCTCCATCCTTTCTTACTTGATTAACAGCAATGTTCACACTTGGTGAACACCAGGTCTACTAGAGACCTCTCTGGATATTCTGGGGACAGCAGTAGGTATAAAGATGCCATCACTGCTGAGTGGTCTTCAGGAAGTCATGGGTTTGGTTTTACAATCTCGTGCCACAAAGACCTGGGATACACGGGACTGTGTTGTACCCAACTCAGCTTTTTGTGGCTTTTACTGGCATGAGTGTGTTTCTTCCAGCAGGAGCTAGGAAGCTTAGGAGAATTCACCTGCTTCTCCCCTCCAACCACAAATAAAACAATTTAGCTGGATTGCTGTACAATGTCCTCAACAGTTAGTCTTGAAAGCTGGGTTATTTCCAGACCTGTGCCTCCTAAAGCTTAACAGAAAAAAAGAAGCTGGGCGAGTGTTGTCAGAAGTTGAGTTGTTGTCAGGGAAAAAAATAAATGACATTTTCTTTCTCACTAACATAGTGGATATAATATAAAAGGTATTATTGCAATCCTTGCTCTCTAGAGCTGCTAGAAGTAGTGCATGTTTCCTGATTAAGAGCAAGACAAGCAGGTCTCCTGCAGGGCTCGCTGTGTGAGCACATTTTCTCAAGTGCTTGGAAGATGAAGGAAGCAACATGGGTCAAACAAATGAAGACACAACAGGCATCAGTTCATTGTCTTCTGTACAGGGGGAGTTCAGCCAAGGGACAGGTAATCACAGCTCTTATTGCAAGGCAAAACCAGGGCAATGCATAGGGCTAGAGCTGAAAGCAAGGGGCAAGGGAGCCATCTCAGCATTAAACCAAGTGAGGAGAACTATGATTGTGCCTCTTCCTACATCCCTGGGAGTCACAAAACCACCAGTTTGCAAAATCTTTTGTTCATGCTCCCAGATAAGCCTGATAACAACCATGGACACGTTCACATCATGAGGATCCAATGTATCCCGTGCTAGTGCAGCAATTTTACAGTGACTCAGCAATTCTTCACATTTCTAAGTATCTGATCTGCCAGAAGCTCACGTTTCTGTAGACAAGGAGCCTGCCAGGGGCTGTGTAGTGTAGAGACAGGGTTAGAGTTGGGAGTAGAGTCGAAGCATCTGTGGGGCTTGGTAACAATGGTTATTCAGCAGAAATGTTTAAACTTCCAAAAACTCATGACTGAAGAACAGCAGAGCAATAAAAACAGTGCCTGTGGGCAGTGGCTGTAGCGGTGCCTGTGTGATGAGCAGCAAGAGCTCAGCATGCTGAAGTTTGTCTCTTCTGCATGGAAACTTGCACAGTCCTTTGCTTGCAGGGACTTGAGTCCAAGACATCTTTTTAAGTGGTTAATCTTTGCCCCTAGATAGAGGCAGCAAGCCTGAGATAACAAGCATTGCTGTTTGTTTCAGTGAGGGAGGACACTCAAAAGGGACACCCCCAGCTGTGGGGCAGGAGGAACAGAGAAGGCTCTTCTGCAGGGACCCTGAAGGAAGAGGGTGTGTGAAATGGCGCCATGAGGGGACCAGCACAGAGCAAGCCCCAGACTGGATAATCAATGTGCACAGACAACCAATTTAGGGACTTGGGGCAGAATGCTGGAGGACATCAGANCTAGAGCTGTGCAGAAATCAAATGCATGTCCAAAGCCACAGCAGCGGGGGATATGCTGTGGCATACCTAAAGTAGTTTTTCCAGGTCTGGGTGAGACCCCAGGGAACTTCTCCCTTCTCCAAGCACCCTGATGATGGCTATCTTACTGGCACTACCCAGCTCCATTGCCCAGCACCTCTCCAGAGTGACTGCTTTGAGAACCATGTTCACCCCAGTGCCTTCTTTCACACTTCTAGAGAGGGAAGCCCCAAGCTGGCACTCAAATTAAGAGGGTGGGAGACATGGGAGGGTGCAGGGCCTGCAGGTGAGAGCGATCAGCCACCCTGGGGGCACTGGGTGCCCAGAGGCATGACTGGCTATTCTCAAGATGCTCCAGAGAAACAGCAAGACCCTGAAGAGACCCCCTTGGATGCTTTCAGGGATGCACTGTAAGCAGCAAAACCTGCTAGTAGCAGCAATCTTATGGCAATCTTTGCTGTAACAGCTCCTGCATGGCTAGATGGGCCCCTTTCCTTTGTAGTGTCCCTTCCCTCTGCGTGAGGGGTATTGCTGGCTGGTGAGAGACTCTTGGCACCTCTAGTTCCAAAAGAAAGAAGGCTCAAGTCCTTAAAAGGTGAGGAATCTCACTGTATGTATTGTCCGTTGGTGCTTTCTGCAAGAATACAGATGCCTCTGGATGCTTTCCTGTGCAAGTCAATTTTTTTGC
>VYZU01068961.1:14023-54814 GCA_013401355.1 Ceyx cyanopectus | reverse complement strand
AGTGTTTAATTCAGTGTTCTAGTGTTTAATTCAGTGTTCTAGTGTTTAATTCAGTGTTCTAGTGTTTAATTCAGTGTTCTAGTGTTTAATTCAGTGTTCTAGTGTTTAATTCAGTTTCTTCTTTTTTTCTTACCACTGAGAGCTTCCAGGTGCCAACACAAGTGACCCAGGGCTCCATCAACCCCCCAGGGTGAACTCAGCTTGACTGGAGAGCCAGGGAGGGATGATAATTCCCCAGGGCTGCTGGAGGGCAGAGCAGGTTTATCCAAGGCACAGAGCATCCATCTCCTCCCTCCACGGCCCAGGGAAATTCCAGTGCAAGCTTTTTATTCCCCATTAAGGCAGGGGTGAAGAGTGGGGAGAGTTTAATGAGACTTATCTGCTCTGTTGGCACTCAGAAGATCAAGAAGGGGGGAAAAAATCCAACCTGTGGAATACATAGAAACTGATTTCATCACAAAATAGAAAGAGATTCTGGAAAATATCCATTTTTTAAATGACTTTTCTTCCAAGTTGTCATCACAGTCTAAGTTAGTCAAATGTGTGTTGTTAGAGGACACTGGTACTAGGTTGATTTTTTAACCAAAACAAATAGTCTAACTAGACTAGAATGTTTGCAATGAGTTTGTCCATGCCAAGACAACACACACTGCCACAGTTATTTGCTTTTCTTTCAGCACCTTGGGGATTTGTTTTCATCAAGCAGCTGTTGAGTCAACATACAGAAAATTAACATTTCACAAGATGCATTCGAGATAAAATTTGGGGCCAACTGCCCTCTTTCTATTTAAATTTCTCTTATTAGGTGGATTTTTTTTTAGCCTGTACTAAAAAAAAATCAAGTCCAGGAACTGCTGCAGTTTTATTCAAATAAAACCTGATGTTTTATATTTATATTAAAAATATAAAAATATAAATAAAATATAATATTTATTATATTTAATTATAATTTTGGGAGACATGACTGGAGAGTTTTAACCTTCTTTTCTAGCTGTAACTTAAGAGGCTTGTTCACATTTTCAGCTGAAAATAATCTGCAGGATGGCAGTTTTGAGGAGAAAACTGGAAGGAAGAGCTCCAACCCTACACTGTTTGTGACATCAAACAGCATTTTCTTTTCTCAGCATGCTTTTCAAGGCAGAGAGCATCAGTGTTGAGGGAAAGGTGATGCTTGCTGAATTCCTCAGTGGATACAGGAGGAGCAAAACAAAGATTCCATACCCTTGTTCCCAAATCCAGCTAAGCAGGGAGAAGATCAGAGCATCCAACCATCAGGAAACTGGGAAACTGGGATCCTCCACTGGTGCTCCTCTGAGCAAGATCACTATGGAAACTCAGCTGTGATGCCCCTGCACCTTCTCTCCTTAAATCCTTTTCTGGCCTTTTCAAAGCCACTCACTGAACCTCAACTAATACAAGATTCTGTTGGGAGGGAGGTTTTCCTTGGGTTTTTTTATTTGGTTTTTTTTGACTCATCTCTTCAGTTCCTAGCTCAAAAATATTCTATTTTATAGCTGTATTTTTTGCCAGACATACAATAATTTCTTAACTCTGCACCCCCCCCAGTGCCATATTTTTCAATGAAAATTCCACTCCTTCAAGAGCAACTTTTTCCTGTTGGTTTTAGCTGTTAGGAATCTGCCTGCATCCACATCAGATGTGCCTGAAAGTTCCCTCCAGAGAATTCCTAGGTTAGAGGTATAAAGGGTTACATCTCTCTAATACCAACAGTTTATCAGTTCCAGATGCAGATGGAATCCCAAAGCCTGGTGTTTACAAATTCCAAGTATTAGAATACTTTGGGGGAGCAGAGAACAGGAGGGGAGCTGGGAAGCTTCAGGATTACTTCATGCATTACTTCATTTTATATATAATATAGTAATATATTTATTTTTATTTTTATAATAATGTCTTTATATATTATTATAATATAATAATATTTTATTTTTAGGAGCTACTAGGCTTGGCACAAAATAAATTTAGTCTGTGCTACCCTTCATATTCTCAAACTAATAATCCTTCTTAACCTCTATCAGCACCTTCTGTTGCCACTGAAGGCTAAACACACTGCTGGTGACTCCACAATCATCCTGTGCAATTCAGCTGTGCCTGTGGAACACTCTACACCCCAAGCTGCAGTTGTGCAACCCAGTCCCAGTATGTATCCTACTGGTTCTTGGTGCTTCTCACTGCAAAACATCCCCCTGTGGGGGTTTTTAACAGTGAACTGTTAAGAGATATCAAAAATCAGACAGAAAAATACTTGGGTAAGACAGCTCTGAGTAAGAGGGGCTGGGATAACCACAGACAAAGAGCCATGGGTGCAAAAACCTGAGTACATTGAGGCTAGAAATCAGAATAATGCTTCCAATATTGCAGCATCCCAGTAATTATTCCACTTAAAAGGATGTGAGTGGGAGAGGAAAGGATCTGAGTGAGCAGAGCTGTTGCCAGGAAGGCTGGACAGGCCTCCTTGGACCCTGGCTCTCCTCCCCTGGGAGTGCAGAGCTGGGCTTCAGAGGGATTCAGGGGGTTGAGAACTCTGGCAGAAGGAGCTGGCTTTCTCCTGCTGGCTCTGGCTATGCAGCATTTCCAGTTCCTCTGGCATTTTCAGTGGCCTGGCTGCAGCCAGAGGCAGGTAGTGCTCGGTGGTGAAGCTGATGGACAGATCACAAGGTGAAATTTAAGTCAAGCAGGTAAGTGGAGCTTTGCCAAACCATGAGCCTCTCCCTGCTGCTCTGCATGCTACCAGCTAGCAAGTTTAAACCCACTGTTAAACCTGGGCCTGCATGGGAGCCTCCATTTCATGGCTTAGAAGAAAATGATTTGATGATGAAGAGCAAAAACAGAGGTTTGCTGGCACAAGCAGCAGCAGAACCAGCTGCCAGTCCCCTTGCAATGAGGAGGCACAGTGCAGCAAGAACCACATTTGCTGTCAGAAACCTCCAAGCTCCCAGCAAGTTGTGTCTAGCATCTCAGATTTAGAGCCTGGCTCAGAACCACTGCAATTTCAGAGCTTCCTCACAACACAAACTGTTATTAAAGCTGGAAACTCTGGCCAAGGCTTTGACTCCTGCAGAAGTTTATGGTCTCCCTCTGTTGCAGTGCTGGGAGTGCAGCAGTGCAATGGTCTCCCCAGGTGCTGCTTTCCACAGTGACTGACCCTGGGACTGGGATTGATTTGCTGACACAAGCTCCAGATTTCCACACAGAGCAGTACTTTGAGGGAGAGTAGTGGCAAAAGATGCTAATAATAAACATAAGTGACTCTTCTGTTTGTATTTTTTCCAGTACATCAAGCTAAATCTAGAGTAAATCTACATTATGTGTCATTCCAGTATCTTCACTCCAGTTTTAGTCAGTGAACTCCTAAGCTGGTTTGAGTTAGAATAAGCCAAACTTGCATGAAAACATTGAATCTGCAGATCCACCTTTTTTTTCAGGCCTTAGAGAATTCCTTTCCAACTGCTTTCCCTCTGCAAAGTGCTTTGAAACCCAGTGCTGAAAGCAGTACACTATATATTTGACCATACCATTTCAAAGAGTGGAGTAGAAATCCTCCAAATAATTCACATTAAGGTAGTCTACAGTTAGAAAAAAATGAAAATATTAGTATGTTGTTGAACTTGCTGATACCTGAACATCAGGTAAGTGAAGCTTATAAGTGAGGAGGGCAGGTGGGGGTGAGAGCTGTAGCAGCCAAACCCAGAGGTTTTCTGCTGCTGAAATCTTTGGGGAGATTTCTCCACTCCCTGCAGTCTGCTGCAGGTCTGGCAGAGGAGCCAGATCCATCTGAAGTAAATTCAGGAAGCACTGGAACAAACAAGGAAGTGGGATATGAATAAATCACTGGGACAGAGCAACCTTCACACAAGTCCTGCAGACACTCCAGGGGGAATCTGGACGAGGCAACACCAGCTCTAACCATTTCTACCCAGAAAATGCAACAGGTTTCTCCATTCTTGGCCTCAATCTCCAGCAGCAGCCAAAAAAAAAAAAGCCAGCAAAACACACCTAGCAAGACATGGAAACAAAGGAGTGGTCACTGGGACTAACAACAAACCCATCTCAGGAGAAAATGTTCACCCAGCTGGTTTCAAGCTTCTGGAACTTGCTTTCACTCCAGGCTGTGACAGCAAAGGATGCCCATAGGTCCAAAAAGGGATTCAACTCCTAGACCATAAACAGTCATGAGGGGGTAAAGGACTAATTAGGTATGTAACCCCTAATAGTCTTAACACAAGAGCTTTGGAAACTGGAGAGGCAGAGAGAAAAGTGGATCTTGGAAAAGAAAAACAAACCCAAACCCACAAACAAACCTAACTCAGAAAATAAAGCCAAAACACTGTGGAAGGATCCCCTTCCTCCTGTGCAGCTTCTGGATTCATTGTGGTTGTTTTGGGGGGTTTTTTTTGTGTGTCTGGGTTGGGTTTTTTTTGTGGGTGGGAGGGGTTTTTTTATTTGTTTGTTTTCTTTTCTTTATCTCTACTCTAATCCCAGCTAAGGAGGAGCAAGATAATAAAAAGCAAACTTATTCATTTCCTCTCATGGAAGGGTGGGACTGGACAGGGACAAATAGAGCAAAGAAGAGGAAATAAACCCATTTTGATCAGTTACAGGTGACAGGGCTTTTCTATTAACACCCTTCCTCCTAAAAGCACCTTTTTCATCTGGACACACACTACAGACAAGCTCGAGTAATTATTTTACCAACCCAGGTAAACCAAGATTCTAATGTAATTCTCAATTCATCAAAGTGTCATTTTACAAGTATTTTTTCAATTAACATCAACTTTGAAGGCTTTAATTTATCTCAAAAAAATTTAATCAGCACAGCTGCATTTCCTGTCTTGTAAGTGAAATATAATCTCAAACAGAAGAAAAAAAAAAAACCAACCTCACAAGAAGTGCAGTTACAACTTTGTATTCAAGACAATAAATCCTTTGTTTGGAGATTGAGTTTAGTTCATTATCTTGTAACTCTTCATACTCATGTATCATTCTCAAGGAAAAAAATTCTATGCTACACAGATGTAAAATGAAGAAGGTTTGACCAAGTTAACTCTTATATCTACTCTGGACACAGTGTGTCAAAAACTCTAATAAAACCAGGCAGAAAGCACTAGCACTGGGAGCTAGAGAGTGAATTCTACTCACCACAGAACACTTAACTGGCATGAACAGACATGAACCACCACACACTGCTCTTCTGATGCTTGGTGAGAAGCAGGCTGTGCAGGATTGCACCCTACAGCAGTATCAATAACCATATATTTTATTAATGTAAAATACAGGTAGCTGTCACACATCCAGGATCCTGCACAGTGCTCGTGCCCTGTGAACCATCACAACAAATTCAAAGCAGTTTACCTCAGTTGTCAAGCAAAGTACATCATCATAAAAGAAACACTAAATGTGTCAAACACTCAAATGTATTTACATATTTCTGTTTATTTTTACCACCTCAGCCAAAGCAAAAAGGATAAAGTGGTAAAGAGTTTGCAGTTACCCAACTACATTCAGACTAATGTCAAGACCACACATGTGCACTAAGGAATAAAGTCCACACGACTTTACCTGGGAAGTGATTTGAAGATTGCTGACTTCACATCCTTGAGGTTGAGATGTCACACCAGATGAACTTTTGCAACTTCATTTTCTGGATGCCACTGTGGTCCAGTCAGGAATTGAGTCCCTTCTCCTACTCCTGCTAACCTGCTAATCAGTTTGGTCTCCATCCCTCATACCACAGCTTGGAAATACATTGAAGAGGGATCAGAACTTCAAGCCTCATTCCAGATAAGACTGAACTCAAGAATTTTAGTCATCCAAGATGAACTAAATAGCACAATTTCAGGTGAAATGAGGAGCAGTGCTTCTGCTAAGCTTGGAAGCATTTGAAGTAAATTCGTGTAAAACAGCCTTTAAACAGCCACACTGACTGCTACTCTGCATGAGATGAGCTTCATTAATCAGCAGGTTCCCAGTGCCCAGGTTGATTTCAGCATTAATGAGCTAAATTCCTCATTAGCTGCTACAAAGCTTTGGTCCCGTGGGCCAGGTGGGAGGCAAAATGGCGGGAGTGGGTTATGGCTGCCTACTAGGCCTGTGGCTGCAGGACACAGCACAGCTCCCTCCTCCCCACCTTCCCCTCAGCCTGAGGGGATTCTCCTGCTGTACTGGGGGCCATCCCACAGCAGCACCATTATTCACACCAGAGTTGCACAGTGGGGAGGCCTGTCAGGGGGCCATGAGCCCACCTCAGGCCCTGGCCTGTTCCCCCACCAGCTCAGGTCTGAGGGGGAAAAGCACCACAGGCCACAGCCTGTCACACCAAACTATCCCTCAGCCAGGGAAGCACCCATGTACATGCTATGGAAAAGAAATGGTGGCTGCTGGGGGCTAGACAGGCTCTGGGGGGTCCCCCATGGCAAAGGGGGAAGGGGCACCCCTGGGGGTTGGGATACCCCTGAGGGCCGGGAGGGCCTTGGGACTCCTGCACCTCTGGAACCTGCAGCAAGCAGGGATGAGGAAAGGCTGAGGGAGCTGGGGTTGTTTAGTCTGGAGAAGAGGAGGCTCAGGGGGGACCTTATTGGTCTCTACAACTACCTGAAGGGAGGTTGTAGGGAGGTGGGGGTCGACCTCTTCTTCCAAGTTAAAAATGCCAGGATGAGGGGGAATGGCTTCAAGTTGCGCCAAGTGAAATTTAGGTTGGATATCAGGAAAAATTTCTTTACAGAAAGGGTGGTTAGGCATTGGAATGGGCTGCCCAGGGAGGTGGTGGAGTCCTCATCCCTGGAAGTGTTTAAAAACCCTGTGGATATGGTGCTGGGGGACATGGTTTAGGGCTGGACTCGATGATCCTAAAAGTCTCTTCCAACCAGAAGATTCTATGATTCTATGACGAGGGAAAGGGCTAAATATTCATCCAAGTGACTTCAGAATTGTTTGTGGTGGTCTTGTTCCTCAATTCTGAATGGGTGATCAGAAGTTTGCATTGATTGCTGAGAAAATAATACCCAAACTCCAATTCTAACCCATTTTGCCAACAACACGGTGGCAGCTTGCCACAAACTCCCCCTCAGGAGCACTGCCCAGGCACATCCCTGAGCAGGGCTGCAGGAAACACAGAATGCAAATTCTGCAACAAATCCAGACTTCAAAAAACCAGCAGCCTCTTCCATTCAAATGGGTTTGACTCACGAGTAGGGATGTTTTCACAGCAACGTGAAAAGCTACTGTACTGGGGAGGAACAGGAAAGTGAGTAGGAAGAAGAAAGGGAAATGAAGAAACCGAAAGAAACCTCCTTTCACCACTCCCCTGTCTGTGAGAAAGATGCACAGACACACAAGACAGGATTGCTTCCTAAAAAAACCCTCACAATACACATGGATAGATTTGTTTGTGCCTCTCAGTGCTGGTTCAGTCAGCACTGAATTCCTCCTGCTGCTTTCAAGTTACAGCCAGGGGAAGCAGTACCATAAAATTTCTCACAGCCACCCAAACTATTACTCCCCTATTCTCATCCATGTGTGGTCATCACACCCCCTCTGGAAAGCTCAGAGGTATGATAGCACTGCAGGCATCTTCAGAGAGAGCCTTACAATGGTGCATTATGAGGCTTGTTGTAACACCCTTTCAATATTCTTAAGGTCCAGTGATTTAGAGAAGAGAGCCTTTTGTGTCTCCTGTCAGTTCCAGGAAGCTCCTGTCACTGGCATGGAGACTGCATATGGAAAAGAGCTGCTAAATAGACCAGTTAAAAGAATATAGCCCCAGTTTTGCTCCCCCATTACTGAACACCATGAATGCTGCAGCTCCGTCGAGGTCAGAGGAACTGCACTGCCCTGCCTGGGGGTGAGACACCCATCCACCAGCTCTTAACATTTCAAAGCCAGGGCTCCCTCTGCAACAGCCTCAGCCTGAGAGACAACCCCCAGAGCCACCCCAGCCAGAATAGCAGCACTTCCACAGCAGCAGCAGCATGTGCACAGGCAGATCCCAACCTGACCCACAGCTTACCCTGCACGAAACACAAGAGGTTTCTCACCCTCAAAAACCAGGCTGCACAAGAGCTAGTGATGTGCACAGCCAGCAACACTTCAGGGCAGGAAGCATCCATTTAACACCTTCCTCTTCTTCCACCAAAGGAAAACTTAACACAGAAAATCTACAGTGAATAACCCTAGTAAGCAGGATATTTTTGAACTAATTCACCTTTCCTGTGTGTTTTAAATAGAGCCTGCTTGTCGCTGCTGTTTTGCAACCTTCCTTTTGAGATAATCAGTGTGAAAATGCAGACAGTGGTTCCCTGACCTAGACTTTTGGAGTGCTTCTTATAGAAAATGCATTCACATGTCCCTTTTAGCCAGTAAAACTGTTAATCCTTGTTCAGGAAAGACAATCAGTGTTTATTATTATTATTATTATTATTATTATTATTTAAAATTACAAGTTACTACAGGCTGGTAACTGTACTTCCTTTGCCTGGTGCTTCTGCAACACAACCCCTCACATGCCTTAGAAAGCAACAGGAAACTTGCAATACTTCCAGGCAGATAAGAACAGCACCACAGGGATCCTTTCATTATTTGGAACATCTCAGAGTGTCTAAGCCAGACCCAAGTGCCACTGTGTCTCTCCAGCTGCTCAAATCCTGATCCTCTTTGTAAGAGTATTTGCAACTCAGGCTTCAGCCTCCCCACTCCCCACTCATCCCTTAATATTTGGCTGAGGTTAACAATCAGAATAGTGATTTTTGCTGCTTAGCAGTGTTTCCCACTGAAAGCTGGATTACACTGCTTTAGACACTCTATAAAAGACGTCTGGATGGAGCTGCAGGCTTGGTGGTCAGATTATCCCTCACGACACAGCCCCAGTATCATTTTTGGATGCACCTTTCTGTTCAGTTCTCATCCTGACACCCTGCAAACCACCCCAGATCACAAGACAGAAGAAGAAGCAGTAAAAAGACAACTCAGAGCAGTGGTTTTAACCTGCTGTGCACAGTTAGAAATGAACAGCAGTGGGTGTAGAAAACACCCCATGCTCACTCACCTTCCTCAGCCAGTTCTGCAGCTTCAAACCACTTGTGACCTCAACAGTTCATCACATTTCACACGAAGAGACAACAAGTGATGCACATGGCTGATAACTAGAGCATCTATTCCTCCTCCCACAGGCTGTATCTTCTACTTTCCACAGAAGGAATATTCTGTTTCAATCCTCTTTTCATGAGCAAAATAACTGAAGACGTCCCTCAGTGAGAATTCTGCATCCTGTGGCACATCAGCTGCATCACAAGCCCCACAAATGCCTTCAGCACCAAGAATCCAGTCTAAATAATTAACGTGCCATCAGCTGGCCATGTTTTTTGGGCAAGTGAGTGCATTTAATCCAATTACAGCAGAGGTGATGAGGTCAAGCTGCCTCTTGCTGAAGAACCCCCAGCAAAACCCAAGCCGCTGCACCTTGCCAGACGTGAGGGAGCTGCCACGCTGCACTGAGGCTCAGACTTGTTAGAGCAAAGCTAAGTGCCAAGAAACTGCTCCGTGCCAGCGAGCAGGGAAGGGATTCGGCGAGAACACACTTTGTAAAGCACTCCGTAATCCTAAGCACTTAATTGCCTTTGGCAAGAGCTGCATCCCCTTTGCTCGCTCAGAAGTCGTTTTATCTGCAGCTCGATGCTCGCAGCTACAGCAGTGAATGGAGTGGGGGAGGAGAAGCAGCTCAGGGAAGCAGGGAGGGAACTTTTTGCTGAAATACCAAGCAATACATAGAAAATATTGGTGTGTGCAATGCCTACTATGCGCATCCCAGCTCCCACAGAAAGCCTCTCAGCCAGGCTTTTATTATATTTATTTATACTTTAGTATTTATGCAGGACTCACTTCCAGCCCTTATAAGTGAGTCCATATAGCTCGGTGTAAATTTCAAGGTATAGCCAAGACTTTGTTGCTTTTCCTTCTTTGCTTATAGCTCAGCATTCAAAATATTTTCCCTCATCCCCAGCTCATTGTTGCCACGTAAATGCAAGGCTCCAAAGGTAAATAATGCACCCAGTCTCTTTAATTAAAGAAGGGGTCCAGAGGAGGAGTTTCTGCAGACCCTTTTAAATCTTAAAGCCTGCCAACTGGATGAACAAAAGGTAGATTAGGCTCACATGATAAATCCCAGTAAACCTGAAAAGCTTTTGTTAATAAGTCACTAAGGGAATTTTTTTTCTTCCCCCCCCCCCCCCTAGAATTTCTGCTCACCAGAAGTGAGATTTAGGATTATTCTAGTGGGTTTGGTTTCCAGCAGCATTAAATGGGTATATGCCTCATGGAGCTCTAATCTCCTCATTTCTATAGAGCTCAATTCTCCTTTCATTCCTGCTAAAGGAGAACCAGTGATTTCTAGCTTTTATATAGGGAGCAGCTGCTGAAACTCCAGAGGGGGAAAAAAAAAAAAAAAGTTTATGAAATTAGTCAAGATTCCCAGGGAAATTCAAGTGGCATTCTCTATCAGCTTGAGCAGCAAGAGGCACAAACGCATTTTCATTTAATTTCTTCCACGTAGCAGGTTGCAAATGATCCTTCTAAGTTTCCATCCCTAAGTCAGATTTCAGTTGCCTGTTCAGGGTGCCAAATGACATGTCAGTCTGGCAATTAGGGATGCTCTCCTGTTTGTAGAGAGGCTTAATGAAGACATTATTAGACACAGACCTCTCTGGAGCACATTCAACAGACCCTTTGCCACTGCTCAGGAAAAACCAAAACCCAGTCCCAGACAACACAGATGATCAATTAAGTCCAGAGTCCATGCTACTTGGCATCAAAAAAGGGTATTAACCAGCCAAGGGGGGAAAAAAACCAACAAATATTACCTTTGTTACCCCCCTAACTCATACCTGTGGAGCACAGCTGGGAAAAGCTGTGGAGTGCAGCTCTAAACACAGAAAAAGCAAACAACTATGAGCTTGACAAGTTATGAAGGAGAGGAGATGAGTCTACAAAAGCAGGATGAAACAATCCAGGATCCCTTCCAGACCACGTTCAGGCCTGAACCCAACCCACCTAGAAGAGTCCAACAACCACAGCCTGTGGCTCCCAGTTCTCCAGAGCCTAACCAAGAGCTCCAGCCTCTCCCTACGTGGCTCTCCAGCAGCTTCTGAGCACGCCTGCCAGCTTTAGACATCCACAGCTCTAAGCCCAGCATTTGGAGCAGCTCTGAACTCTGTTGACATCTGCATTTTGTTTCAGCAGGGCTCTGAAAGTTATTTGTGACTTGTTGGTTTATAGAGCACTACAGTGCCTTTGGCCTGAGTAAGAATATTGGTATGGATTGTGATTGCCTGCAAAAATAGGATCAGGGCCCAGAGGAAGCCCTAATGATCCCCAAAGAGGAGGCAGGGAGAACACAAACCAGACCAAACACAGGAGAAAAAAAACCTGTGTCTCTCACATTTAGCAGTGACAAGCCCTGACAGCACAGCACATGCTGATTATCCCTCCACTGGCTGCTCCTCTGCTGACAAACATTCCCCTGCCATGACCAGCAAAGCCCCTCCAGTTCATTTGGAGGAAAACACTCGTCCTATAGGGTCATAAATATTCAAAATACTAAGGACGTGTAGCTAAGCGTGTAGTGGAAATGCATCACAAAATCCTGTGGCTACACTCCAGATGAAAATTAACTACCCGTGCCATCTGAGAGATATTAGTAAATACAATTCTGGTTTAAAAACAGAAGACTCTTTGAGCCCAGTTCCAGCAACATCTCAGCAAATGTGAAGCTGCCCAGGAAGACACACACCATATTTGGCCAAAAGAATAATGCAAGTCATTAGGGGAAAAAAAAAAACAACTCAAGACATGTGTGCAGGAAACGGAGGGAGGGAGATAGGCGTTGTGTTTGGGATTTAGGATGTGAGAGAAATTGCTCCTTCCCTTCCAGCTCCACTGACTCAAAGAGCATTGCCAGTGCTAGCATCACTTTGGAGTCTTAGTGCACCCTCTGCATCTCCCACTCACCCTCCACAGGCTTCTTTTGCTTGGAAACCCTCAGAAGTAGAATATAGAACCAGCTATTTGCACTTGTCCTCTTGGCTGTTCCCTTTATATCTAGACTTCAAAACACTTTTGACTCTCCTTAACTCTGGGAGACACATAGCTTTGCAGAAGACAAGGTTGGGGATAAGAAAGTCTCTTTAAACTGTAAGGAAAGGGAGGAATTCTGTCTTTTTGTCCCTGGTCTCCACAGCCCGAGTGCAGGGAGCAATGCCAGGCCAGAGCCCAGATGTGCACACACACGAAAGAGGGTGAAATGGCAAAGAATCCCAAAATACACATCGCTCCGTGGCACGAAGGCAGCCCGAAGAGATGTCACCTCCCCCTCCGAAATTCCCCTCCCTCCCTCATCCCTGCACTGAGGGATGCCACCAGGATTTATCCTTCCGAGACACCCTCGTTGTGCGATTTACCGTGGGGCAGCGTAAGCAAAACAAACCCGGCAACGACAAAAGCCACACGCACTAAACTCAAAGCCAAACAAAAGCACAAGCAAGGCACTGAAACAGCCCAGATGGGCAGGGAAGGAACCTTTCTGCACTTGCCTCCACATATCCACCCTGTTCTTGCAAAGGATAAGTCCAAGAGAGAGCCGGAGAGGGATGCTCGTTACAGCCCAGCCTGCAAACGCTCCCTCTCAACGCTCCTTTGGTACCTGCCAACGGACAACAAACAACAAAAGATGCCGAGTACTTACTCCCAGGCTCAGCTCTCTCGGGAGAGGAGCCGAAGGCGAGTCCCTGAGCCCGCAGGAGCCCGGCGGACCCGGCGGGAGCTGCTTCGGGAGAGCCGCGGGGAAGCTCCGGTGCTCCCAGCCCGGCATGTGCCCGCAGCCCTCGGCGCTGGCCCGGCTCTCCGGAGGAGCAGGTTCCCTCCTCCTTCCCCGCCTACTCCACCGCCCGCTCCGGAGGGTGTCTCCGCAGCCCGGCTGGGTGCGGGGAGCGCTGAGGGAGACAACCCGCCACCCAGCACCCCCGGATCCGCCCCCAGCACACCTGCCGCTCCGAGCGGGGGACACCCGAGAGGGGGAGTCCGGAGAGGGGGGGAGCCGGAGAGAGAGGGGGAGCGCGGAGAGAGAGGGGGGAGAGCGGAGAGAGAAGGGGAGACCGGAGAGAGAGGGGGAGACCGGAGAGAGAGGGGGGAGAGCGGAGAGAGAGAGAGAGGGGGGAGCCCGGAGAGAGGGGAGAGTGAAGCCCGGAGAAGGGAGAAAGCGGAGCCCGGAGAAGGGAGCAAGCGGAGCCCGGAGAAGTGAGAGAAGGGGAGAGCGGAGAGAGGGGGGAGAGGAGCCCGGAGAAGGGGAGACCGGAGCCCGGGGAGGAGGGAGAGCGGAGCCCGGAGAGGAGGGAGAGCGGAGCCCGGTGGTGGGAAGCGGAGTC
The DNA here is from genome assembly GCA_013401355.1 of Ceyx cyanopectus. Classification (NCBI taxonomy): domain Eukaryota; kingdom Metazoa; phylum Chordata; class Aves; order Coraciiformes; family Alcedinidae; genus Ceyx; species Ceyx cyanopectus. Next base: position 41,387 of record VYZU01068961.1, on the reverse strand, counting down.
CACGGAGGGAAGCGGTGCCCGGCAGCGATACTCACTGCGGTCTGCCCGCTTCTCCTTAACTCCTTCCCTGCCCCTCGGAGCCTTCCCGGGCCGGGGGGGATCCCCGGAGCGGCCAGGGCCGGCGGGGGGAGGAGAGGACGAGGGGCGGGCCGGGGAGGGGCTCAGGCGGCACCTGTGGAGCGGTTGGAGGTGTGAGCGGAGGGATGGAGCCGGGGCAGGGCGGTGTCTGAAGGGTGCGGAGGGATGTGGCTGGGGCAACGTGGTCCGGGTGGGGATGTTTCGGGGTGTATTGAGTGTAGGGGTCTGCACGGAGCTGCAGCCCTGCCACCCTCTGCCTCCCCAGAGCCTGGCTAGGGCACATCTGCCCAGGGACCCGCGAGTCTGGGCCAGGGGATTTAGTTAATAAACCGTTTACTGTTCAATGTGCTAAGTGCTAAAGCAGTGGAGAGGAAATGAGAGATGAGGACAAACTGAATCCTCTTCTGTACTAAGGCTTGGAGATGGTGTTTTATTATGAGACCCTGAAAGGCAGGGGTAGGGAAATCAGGTACATTGCAAACATAAAGCCTTTTTTGTCTGTATAAGTTTTTATTTACACGTTAAAAAAAATCAAAATAGACCAAGAAACAAACCTGGCTTTTTAATTGAAATGGATTTATAGGCAGATCATAAATAAACTTGGAGACAGACACCCCAGAAGCCCAGGTTTTCTGAGTTTTTCAGCTTGCTTCTGAGGTGAATTTACCACTGCACACAAGTACCTGTTCCCCCCAGGTTTTTTCCTCCTCAGTGCATGCTGGTGGCATCTTCTGGACCCTGAGAATCCAACACCCACTGGTGTATGAGCTGTGAAAGATGCTTGTTGTTTTGTGGTTTGTTGGGTGCTTTTTGCTGCAGGTAAGTGTTTATTTGGCATCAGAGCACAGAAGAAACACAAACGCCTTGCTTTGACCTCTGTGCCACAGCTCAGCCAAGTCTGCACAGACATCTTTTGGGAGAGAGGTTTCTCCTGGACATCCTGAAGCATTCATTCCAAGCAGATGCTGCTCTGCATCGTGCTTCTCGTTGCTGATCTCTAGCCTAGACTTCACAAACCTCCTCTCCTCTAAACGTTCTCATGTCTTACCAGTTGGGAACTGCTGCTCCAGACAATCTCCTAATAGCATCACCGTCTCTGCTTTCAATTTAAAAGGATTGCTCAGGCCTTAAACGCTCAGGGAGAACAAGGCCCAGGGCTGCCAGTGAACCCACATCTGCCTTCAGCGGAGAGGGAGGAGGAGGAGACGCTGGAACCGGGATGAAAGCCGCGGAGCTGCGTGAGGAGAGCAGATGGTGCCCCTGCTGGCTTCAAGGGATTTGCTCATTCTCAGCAGAGCTTGCCTACTTCTCTCCTTTTTTTCCCTGTTTTTTTTTTTTCTTGTGGATGTTTTGTTTTTATTTCTCACAAGTCAGGTGAAGGAGGGGGTGAAAAAAAGGGATCTGCCATCCTTCAGCCAGTTTTTTAACTGTGAACATCCTCCAGGGACACGTTTAGGAAGCAGCAGCTGGCTGCACAGAGATTTCAACTCATCTCGACCTACATTTAGATTTTTTGTAGCTTACAAGCCACAAACCAACCAGCAAAACCCTCAGAGAGCTTATACAGCTTCTGCAGGGATGAAGTTACCCAGCTGAAGTGTTGAGAAAAAGTGAATTACTGAACTCTAGGGTTCAGATGATTATCAGGTGATTAGGAGCTGCATAAAGGAGTGAAGATAACCTCTCCTTTTGCCCGCTGCTTTCTTCCTCATCCATTCTCTCCCCTGCTATCTCCCTCTCATATCTTTTTGGCTCCTTTCAGGATGAAGTTCAGAAGGTGCCTAAACACAATTGCACTTTGATGTGGCCTTCCCTCTCACTTCTGCTCCAGCAACTGCTGAGGTGCAGGGATTGTTCATGCCATGAGCTCTTAGCAAGCAGGGGAGCTGGTACAATCAGATGCTTAGGAAGTACCTTTGTGGGCAGGAGCACATTCACCCATTTTCCAGAGCTCAATGGTAAATTGAGAGGTATATTTGAAGTATATTGCCTAATTCAGGGCAGTAAAATCATTTGACAATTGAAAGAGAGTAACATCAATTAGTAATTAAAAGGTTTTGCAAGGAAATTCTGTTGCTAGTGCAGTTGACTGGTCTAGGGAGAGGCAATGGACGCTTTACTTGTCCCCTTCTTGTTTTCCTGAGAGAGAAAAACCCATTTATTCTCATCAATCACCATGGGAGAAACCAATCCTGCTAGATCTGTGCCCTAGCTCAGAGTATTGTCAGCAAATTCCATCTAGGAAAACTTTCAGTCCCTGTGGTGTGTCAGATTTCCAAGGTTTGAAGTTAAAAATGAGTTTGAGCAGCTGAACTAGCTGGGAGTTGAAGATAAAGCTGGCCTCTCTGGAACAAATGTGTTTTACCCAGTTCTAAGTGTGCTTGGGTCCTCTTTGATTGCAGAGTTGTGAGCAGAGCCTTCACCAGGGTCTTTTCCAACTGTGGAGGAGTTCCAGCCACTCTGCAGCACTGGCTTCAACTTTGTTTTTTTTCTCCAAAGCAAAAACCTTTTAGTTTTCAGTGGCTTCCACATTTTTTCCTCCTCCTGGAAAATGTGCCAGTGAAGTCAAGTGGGCTGTATTCACTTCCAAGCATTCACACTTAGCACCAAAAAAGGGAATATTTAATAAACATCACTAGGAAGATGTTGGAATGTTGATCTTCTGGGGAGAATAAGAATTTTCAGTCACAAGGTCTAATTAAATACCCCAAGTTGGAAATGCTTCCAGTGACTGTTACATCTCCTGCTTATCTGGTCAAATATTTTTTAGCCAGCCCAAGTGGCTCCTGTGCCAAGGTGATGTTTTTAATGGGAATAACACACACACACAAGGGACTGTGGTAAAACTCACCTAGGCTGATGGCATTTTGGCATCTGAGATTTAATCTGCAAGGGTCTGTACACACAGGGGGCTGTCAGTGAAACAGCTCTGCAGTGGTAATAATATTTGTTTATAACAATAAAAATCTTAAGTCTGAGAAAAAAAAACTGTCTGCAGGGTCTAGCATGGGAATTTGGGCTGCCATTGCTGACATTCTTGAGTCTGGATGGAATGGGATTAAAGAAAAAGCAAGCCATAATGTAAAACAGTTTTCCAGAAGCACCATGCAATGTTGTTATCCAAGAATAAAGCTTTTTTTTTAATAACAAAAATGAAACAGAGATAGCAAATGACTAATTAACCACTTGTGATTACAAGTTCTAGTGGCACTGAAGTAATCAGAGCTGCTTTGTGTTCAGTGCTGAAGCAGAAAACATGCTTTACAGCATGTAAAACAGGACAGGGAGGGCTGTAGGGATGAAATGTGTTTTTATCTGTACTCTGGTTCACAGAAAATAACTGGTAGCATCACTAAAAATAAACTGAAGTGGAGCCCAAGAGGGACAAGCCCAAGAGAACAGGTTCAGAAGGAGAATATTTTCTGTTTCCAGATTCATTCCAGGATAGCACAATAGTGATCAAGGGCAGTTGGTGTCACAGGGATACCCACTGCAGACAGCACTGATCAGAAAAGCCACTCTGATGGAAAAAGGGAAAAAAAAAAAGGGAAAAAAAAAGGAAAAAAAAGGGAAAGGGGGAAAAAAAAGGAAGGGGGAAAAAAAAGGAAATTGAGATTATAAAGGATGTTTGAAAATGGTGTTCACAGATTTATTAATCTTGTGGGATGTTCAGGGTGAACTTCTGACGTGGTACTAAAAAGGAGGGGAAGATGCAGGGAAGATGGAAGACCTTATACTGTGTTTGTTAGCTCACTGGAGGAAAATAAATGGCACAATGCTAAATTAAATGGCCATAAGGGATGGTTGAAAGTATGAGTTGTAATTGTAGATGGAAGGCTCTGTACCTAGAACACTGGGAAACAATGTTATATTGATCTTAGTGTGAATACTGTCAGTCACCTTTATCTCATTTTTATTCTCTTATAATCTGTTCAGATACACGATCTGTTTTGTTTTTATACATTNTTGGACCTGATGAGCCTAAAGGTCCTTTCAGCCATAATGACCCTGTGACAGGAGCTCTGCAGTCCACTGGTGTCCCAGCTGAAGGCCTCCATCATCATCATCACCATCAGCAGCAGGCAGGCAGGTGGATCTGGCTGTGCAGCTGCTGCCCAAGGCTGGCTGTGCTGGAGGCTGGGAGATAATCCTCCCTGCACTCCAGAAGAGCACTGAAGCTAATCCTCCCTGGCACTGTGGGCTGCTGACCCTCTGCAGGTCTGTGCTGTGCCTGGGGCCAGCTTTGCTGCTGCTCCAGCACCAGGGGAGGGACAGGCAGCTCTGGGGGGGGCTGTTCTGTGCCTGGCACTCTGGGCCAGGCAGTGTGGGGCTCTGCTGGAGGAGACACACTCACCCTGCTGGATTCTGTTTCTGGAAGTGCTCTGAGACCTTGTCAAGAGTTAATGTGGAAAAGGGCTGCTAGTTGTCCCCTCTGAGCTCCAAAGCAGACTGAGATGCCATTGCAATGCAGGTGTCACCTCTGATGGTAATTTTCAAATCAAATTATTTTGACTGAGCTTGAAGCATTTGAAGACTGATGGCTGTGGCAGCTCAGAGGGCTAAATATGGGTTTGGAGAAGGAGCAGAGCAGTTTTATGGAAGTTTTATTAAGTGGAATGTGTTTTTTTTTTTAAGATCTAGAAGTATTTCTGGTACATCTTCATTATTCTTCAATGGGATTGTGGCTCAGACTCCTCACCTCACTGCTAGGACTGATTTAGGCCACTCATGGGGCAGCTTCTCAGAGATGCTGAGTGTTTCAGTGGCCAGAAGCACCTTGCTGGGCACTCACAGCTCCTCCTTGGGGGTGGGAAGCAGAGCAGAGGGATGGCCCTTTCCAGATGTGGCTAGAAAATGCCAGTCTCCAGGCTTGCCAATTCCCACTGCTTCTGTGGATGTTAAGAAAACCCAGTTACAATTTTACCCCTTAATGAAAAGAGGGGTTTCCTACCAGCTGTTTCAACCCACTTCACTTTGAAACTGCATTTCACCCTGCAATACCCAACAGGCCTGAGTTAGAAACACCAAGAACTACTCCAAAATCAACCCCCAAAGTATACTGCAGGAAAAAAACCCCAAGCCATCAGCCTGTAAGTTTTGCTGCCAGAGCCTCAGTGTCAGCTGGAGCTGTTTGACATGTTTATGTGTTGCACATCTTGCTTTTATCCTGGAGTATGAGTTCATTAGTACCAGAAATGTGTCTCTCGTGTTAGCTGAAAAGTGGAAATTAGAAGTAGCCCAGTCACATCAAAGGGAAATGTTTTCAGCACGTCTGTGCAGCTCAAGAAACATTTGAATATCTTTACCACAGGCTTACAGTGTGATTGGAGTTGGGCAGCTTTCAAGATCTCAGCTTCTCTGGTTTCTAAATAGAGGGTTTAATAATAATTAATTACACGTATCCTTTGCTGGTGGAGCTAGACTTTCAAGACTAGAAGATTGAAGCTGTTTTTTTTCTCCATACATATCCTTCCTCTTCTAAAACAAATCTAGTTTTCAGTCTTTCAGCCTCATAACAACATAATTCTATTGACTTCACAGAAAAATGAATGAATTAACTAATTAATTACCAGAATAAGCTAATGACTGGGACCCAGCTGCCTGTCCTATTCATCAGCAGAGACAGTCAAGTGACAAATATTGTGATAAAACCTTTACAAGTGTCTGTAGTGCAACAGATTTATTTTTATTTCCCTGAGAACATTTCAAAATAATTTGTTGTATGTCAAAAGAATTAATGAGATTACTCATGGAACTATGGCTTTTAATAAGTTAATCTCATTAAGGCAATGCAATGAAAACACCAATGAATCAAACAGATCTAAAAGCACATAAGGAAAAAAAAAACAACCCATGCTTTCATTGAAAACTGAGCACTGAGTGCTGGTAACACCTCCAGGGGGGTCAAAATAATGAAAAAAAATCCAAATAAACTACCTGGTTGGGTATTCAGAATTGATCTAGGCTGTGTTATGTGGTTCACAGGCTCCTGAAGCATTTGCATCAGATACTTCCACTGATCTCAAGCACACAGACTGTTAAGAGTGTTCTGGAGGGAGCCTGGCTTGGAAATGGAGTGTCCCTGGAAGCTTGAGGCTAGGAGAGAAGTTCAAGAGGAAGGAAAGGGAGAGACTTTCATCTAGAAGCATCAAGCCACAAAGATTAGACCAAGAAATGCACAACTGCTGCAGGAAAAACCCCCCAGTGTGCAGCCTCCTCAACGTGATGAAATCCCAGTGCCAGGCTGGGTGCACCAGCAGTGCAGTAACACCCAGAAGGGCTCTGATCACTGGAATCTTGGCTTGTCAAGATTTGTGAGAGGTGGCTGGGGAACCAGGCAAGGTCATGTCCCCTTCAGCTGTCAGAAGAACTCCTCTCCAACCCTGCAAAACCACAAGTCTGAGCTGTGGAGTGGCTGGGTGCACTGCACAGCCAGACTGTCTGCAGCACAGCCTGACAAGCAGCAGCTCCAAGCCTTGTGACCCAAACCATCCATCTTCTTGCAAGGCTCTCATGTTCAGAGGATTTTAACCTCTTTTTTTGGGGCTAATTTTTCCACAAAAGCCAGGCATGTAAAATGACTTTGATTTGCTGGTCTCTGGAGGAGGAAAAGTAGCCTTGCAGTAGCACACTGAGGCATGGTCCTATTTAAAAGGTGAAGAAGCTGCTGTTTGCTCAGCAGAGGGAATCCAGCTGAAGAAGCCAAGGGGAGGGAGGGGGGGAATTTCTAGACTTTTAGAAGTGGTCTTTGGATTTTAGAAGCAAAATGTTTCTCATTGTGGCTTCTGTGGGTTGCAATGACTGATGAAACAGTGGAAGATGTGGCCAGATCCAAAGCAGCATGGCTGGGTGACAACAGCTTTTGTTGGAGCTGGGGAAAGCAGGGTCTTGGAACTGCCCAGAGCTGCTTGCAAAGGGAGAAAATTAAATCAGCATCAGGCTGCTTTTAGAAACAGTCCATTTTCTGCTGGCAGGGGCAGGAAATGTTGAAGTCATCCTTGCAGGATGATGGCTGTGGACCCTGCAGCAGAGGGGTGGTGCTGAGAGCAAGTCCTTTTGCTGGTAGAACCTTTGCTGGAAGCTTCTAAGGCAGCCTAGATATAAAAAAAAACAACCCCAATCTCAGTCATTTAAAATATTAATGGTGACCATGTGTTGTAACTGCAGTTCATTAAGAGTTGATAAAGGAATCTGAGCATAAACAATGACACAGTGCCTGGGATATTTCCTGAGTGGCACCAACAATAGCAGCTCTGCTGTAGAAGGCCTGGGACAGGCTGTGGGAAGGGCTCTGGGGCTCCTCAGAGGCTCTGTGCTGATGGTTGCTGCTCATCTCCACAGCCAGCTGCTGGAGAGAGGCTTTGCTGGGGTGAATGTGCCCTGAAGATGATGAACTGAAGCCTTGTGTGAGGATGGGGTCGGGCAATGAGATGGGAGAGGCACAAGAGGAGCAAAGACACCAAGGGGGCACTTGGTGTGGCCACCAAGCATGGTTCAGGGAAGAACTAGGAGTCTTGAACAAGCAGAGCTCCCCTGGAGCCCTGTGTCCAGCTCTGGAGCCCTCAGCACAGCAGGGCCATGGAGCTGCTGGAGCAGAGGAGGCCACAGAGATGCTCAGGAGTGGATGGAGATGAGAACTGAGGCAGAAGTTGTTTCCCAGCAGAGGGGTGGGCACTGGCACAGGGTGCCCAGGGAGGTGGTGGAGGCCCCATCCCTGGAGCCATCCCAGGTGGGGTTGAGGAGGCTCTGAGCACCCTGCTCTAGCTGAGGTGTCCCTGCTCTCAGCAGGGGTTGGCTGGATGAGCTCTGGAGGAGCTCTCTACCTCTGGAGCAGAACTGGCATGGCCCAGGGGAACAGAGGAACCTGAAACTGATGCTAAAGTTTTTTCTAGGCTAGGCTATGCCAAGGAAAATATTTTACACTTAGCTTAATATCATAATTGCAAGTCCAAAACCATCACTGTTAGCTTCTAAATCCAGAAGAGAATTTGGGAGGAGGCAGTAAGAAAATATATGTTTTGGCTGTATGATTGCAGCAGAGAAGTAGCCAGGATTCATCGTGGGCTTGGACAAAACCAGGAGGCTTCACAGAAATGAGACTTCTCAGTAGTCTTCAGACATGCAAATGCTTCCAGAGCCTGCAAACCACACACCCTTCACTGCAGCACAGATGGCCACTCCACTCCAGATGCTCCTTGTGCAGGCAAAGCATCCCTTTGTGCTCCAAAGCCCTGGTGCAAGTGTAAACTCTTCAGTGATGCAGACTTCCAGTGTCAATGCCCTTGTCTGCAGCTGATCCTGGGAGCCTTTCCCACCTTTTCAAGCCTGGATCTTGCTGCCTGTTGCTCCCCCAGCAGTGCACATCCACCAGGCCCCTACACAGGATCTTTTCTACTCCATTTACAGTAGCTGTAGTGCTGGCTGACATCTTTGTGAGCACAAAGCAGCTGTATTAAAGGATTTTTCCTGATTCTTTTTATCCTTTCCTCCTCCTAACAGGAGAATGGACATTACAAACCTGCTCCTACCTCATGATTGCCATAGAGGATTTCCAGAACCAGGACACACTGATATCAAATCCAATGAGATGCTCCCAGTGCCAGAGGAACTTGCTTGGGCATCTTGACACCAGAGCTGCTGTCTGCAGTTGCAACTAGCTTCTGGGCAGGACAAATACTCTCCTTCAAGTGCAGTCAGCCCTAGCTGCAAGAAAACTGAATCAGCATCTGCTAATCATCCTCTCCATCTTTTCTCAGCCTTCTCCTGGGTTTTAAAAACCAGAGCTGCCTGCCCTTTGTCTTTAATCCTCACCCTAACCATTTAAACCTTGCTTGTAGGAATTCTTTACAACCTGTTCACAACCTCACTGTGAATCTGAGCAGTGGTGTGGAGAGCACTAACAAAGCCAGGCCAAGCCTTGAAAGCATTCTACACCCCTGAGGTCACTATTTAGTCTTTCTTTGTCCAAGCAGGAGTGCCAGTTGGCATCTCCTGTGTGTTGTCTTCAGCCCTTTTTATTGCTCAGTTACCAGTAACTAAAATAACCTCAGAATTGCTTCACAGCACAAAATGTCTGAGCTTGAAACACCTTCCTTTGAGCAATTAATCATGGAAAAAAAAAGAAAAAGATACTTATCTAGTCAAGGCAGAACACATTTTATGTTCCAGGCAGCTCCACTTCTCCCAGTTAAATTCCCAGTTCAGATTTAAGCAGAGTAAGGAGTCCTGGTCACCTGCTGCTTTGATGCTGACACTGGTGGAGCCAGAACAAGGATCTGGTTCCTTGCAACACACCTTCATAACCATATATCCCATTTTGGAGCAGTCAAATAAGAAGGAAATCATTTCTCAATCCCATCTCTAACTGACCTCAAATGCATCTCTTAGTGATGGTCTTACTACCTGGAAAAAGCACAGAGAAAAGGCACTGAAATCAATTTGATAATTTAATAGAAAATCTGTGTGCCAGCAGCACACCAGCTCCTTCAACAGCTCAAGTGCCCTGCTAAGAATTCATTTAGCAGTTAGAGCACAAACCTAAGTAATAATTGAAAATAAAAAGGCATTTATAGCAGTTTTCACCTAAAAAGGAAGCAGCACCACAGCCCAGTGAGGGACGAGTCCCATCCAGAATTTAAACACCCAGTAGTTTTGCACCAAAAAATATAAATATCAGTTCAATACCATACTTAACATGCTTCAGAGAAGCCTAAGTGATCCAAGGAATTGCCCTCATTGTGTCAGCATGTTGCTTTTCAGAGTTCTTTGCAGCTTGGCTATGTTGGCATCCAAGGCTGCTAAGCTGTTCTTGAAGTCCTCTTCATCCCTGGATGTGAAGGTAGAGAAGGAGGATACACTCCACTCTGACTGCCCTGACAGCTCATCCAAGGAGCTGCAGCTGAAATCAACCACTCCAGGGCCTTTTCTCTCAGGGATCTCTTTCTGGAAGAGCTCTGGGGTGTGAGGGGAGGTACCAGGATGGGGTGGGATTGGTTTCTCTCTCAAGTCTTGTGCAGCTCCCCACAGAACCCCTTCTGGCCTCGTGTGGACTTTGTCTCTTTCTGCCTTCCCTTTATCCCCTGGCTCTCCAAGTGTGTTTTCCACAGGCTTTTTCACACCATACCCAGCACTGAGCTTATCCAGAACAGTCAGATCTTGGGCTCTCTCACACCCATTATGCACAGGGAGCTCACAGCTCCAGTCCAACCTTGTACCTGCTCCTCTAGCTTGGGGCAGCACTGCAGCTCTCCCAGGCACTGGCTGCTGGCTTTTTGAGGCACTGCTGCTCAGGGGAATATAAACAGTCTCATCCAACTTGTTTTGCTCCTCTAGTATAGTCCCAGAATCACTGAGTGTTTCTGCATCTTGCTCCAGTGATGTTAGCAGCATTCTGGGAGCTGATGTTCCTCCTCCTGAGAAGGAATTGTTTAATTTACTTCCCTCAGCAGCAAACTTCCCACAGGCTGGAGTCTGCATTTCTAATTCTCCACCTCTCTTTGACAGGGGAAGTTCTGCATCTGTCAGAGTTTGATCCATCTCCAGTTTCCTCAGGTAAGTCATGACTGCAGTGCTCCCAGGACATGGGTCAGGCTGCATTTGCTTCTCATGTTCTTCCAGAAGAGCCCTGGAGAGACCTTTTTCAGGCTTGGCTCTGGTGTTGTCTGTTGTGAGGTCAGTCAGGAGCTTGGCCATGCTGCCCTGCAAGGATCTGTTTGGAGAAATTGACCAGATTTTAAAAGAACCACTAAAAAAGTTCACATCAAAACATTCAATTTCTCAGACTGCAGCAAAGGTGCAATTCTCTTGTCATAAAACATCCTATAAATGTGAAACAACTCCAAGTTTCCTGATTTTCTTTCTTCAGATCAGCTCAATATCCCTGTAATTAACTGAAATGCACAACCCAGTGAAGTTCAGGAGATTATTCCTGATATACCTGTTTTGAATACTAAAAAATTGAATTAAATTGATGTAAAGAACCTGTGATAACTTTCTATACTCTGTCATGTTATCAGTGAGAAGTTTTATCTGCTTTATTATTTATTTAATAAACAAATTAGAATCAATACTTCTGTTTTGTACATCAAAAGCAATGAATGCTTAAACTCTAACATATATATGCAATAAGACATCATTATACTCCCATCTGGTGGTCAGTAGCCATAGGGATGTGTAATGTGCCTAAACTTCTACTAAAAATAATCTCAAGTGTTGATTTAAAACATTCTGCTGTTCCAAACAGTATAAACTATAAAAAAAAAGACAACACTTGAACTTTTGTGTGCACAGCATGTGATGAACATGCCCCTCTGCATGCTCAGAAAGCTACTGAAGCCACTACATTCATCATAAAAGACTAGGATGAAATCAATTCACACCAAGAGTTCAGAAAACACAGCTTGTGACACCACTTCCATTCAGGGAAGAACTCTCATTTTCACCCAGAATTAATAATATCTGGGCATAATCTACTTCAAATTAAAGAAAGGGTTGCTCATTCATGTAAACACAAGGAAAAACTTGTTCCCATTGAGTATTCCAGAGCCTGGCAGGGACTGCCCAGGGAGGTTGTGGAGTCTCCTGCTCTGGAGACATTCCAGACCTGCCTGGATCTGTTCCTGGGTGACTTGGTCTAGGTGCCCCTGCTCTGGCAGGGGGGTTGGACTAGATGATCTTCTAGGTCCCTTCCACCCCCTGACACTCTGTGATTCCCCCAGAAGAGCTTGCTGGGGGTCCTGAAGACAGATCTTGCTGGGAGTTCCACTGAAACCAGACCAATTTCTGAACCAGTGTAAAGAAAAAACTAGTAATTCCTCCTTAATTCAGATTAAAGAGTTATTTTCCCAATGGAACAGCTTCAAGGGAGATACCAGGAGGTTTTGAGGTCCATGCATTCCCCATGGAGCCCCTCAGGCAGGTCTGTTACTAGAGCTTGCCAAGCCACAGCAGAAAGCATTCTGCTTTCCAACACAAGTCAGGCAGCGTGGCAACTCCAACCAAATCACAGCACCCTGCTAGCACCAAGCAAAGACTTTCAGCCTCCTGCCACCAAGACACAGAGGTCACACGAGCCCAAGCAGGAATGCAAACCAGCAGCAGCCCCAAAGCAGAGCTCAGGCAGCAGCACCTGGTGAGCCCACGCAGCCTGCTCACTTCCGCGTCGCGCTGCCGCAGGGTGATCCCCAAGATCTTCTTTTCTTTCTCTGAGGCTTCCAGCTTCACCTGAAGGCTCTTGACTTTTGCCTGGGCCTCCTCCACTTCTGCAATGCCAAGAAGAGGTGACTTCATTATCCCAGTTTTCAAACACATGGTGGAGAACAAAGCAAGGTGAGACACGCACCCATCCTGAGCCTGGTGGAAGCAATGTCAAAGCGCTGCCTGGATTCCAGCAGCTCCTCCTCCTTCCCCTGGATCTCTTTTGCAAGGAGCTTGTTTTCATCTCTCTGGCTTGCCAGGATTTTAAGCAGCTCTTCATTTTTTGCCTGCAGGGACTCCAGGCCTTTCAGTGATTCCTGCAATTGGCTCTGGAGCATTCTATTCAAGGAGTGCAGAGAAACCGCTGCCAAAATAAAAGAGGGAAAGCTTCAGGTGTTTTGTGGGGTGCAGGTTGAATTTCTAAACCCAACTAAGCTCTAAATAATCTTGGTTCTATGACATTTGTCTACATAGAAGCAGCAATATAGAGCTGAATCTTCATCATCTCCCACCTTCCTTTGAAGGGGGGCACAAGGAAGAAGAATCTGCTCAGCAGATGAAGAGCTGAGTCTCACTGTGTGGAGTCTGAACACAACAATCCACCCAGATGCCAACTAGAGCCACAGCACTTGGCTCAGCTGCCACTGGAAGCCACAAAACACACTTATTTTCACTTATAAATTGAAATCATCCTGTGGCTGCATCTATTTAAACAAAGCTTTATTAAAAGAGCCCCAAGCAGGCACCATACTGTTAGTACTTTACATTCATAAGTGCAGCTCTGCCCAGATGGCTTCTCACTTCTTTCTTGCTCCTCAAGTTGCTGGTTTAATATCCTCAGTGTCCTAAAGGTGAAAAAGCACAATTTCAGGAAGTTCAGAGCAAGTTCAAAACCACTGCACTTTAAATTTAGTTTTGTCAGAAGTCACTACTGAGAATTAAATGTCACAAAACGTTTTAGAAATTAAAAAGTTTTAATAAGTCAATTTTCTCACATTTCTTCAACACAAAAAAAACCACCTTGGCAAGCTGTGGTAAATTTCCTTCTCTCTGAAGAGCTGCATTTGAGAACATCTTGGTTGTTTTTAAGCTATAGAGCCTTACAAACACTTTCAAATATATAAATATTGCACAGGTAGGAATGGAAGGGCTGTGCCACACCACACCAAGGATGAAATATGCAATTTAGAGGACTGGTTAATGATGTTTTAGGCACCTCTGCCATGAATCCAGAATCACTGGGCAGTTACTGACCTCCTCAGCTGGGCATTTTCACTTCTGAGAGGCTGTACAGCTAGAGCTATTGCAGCCTGGGTGTCACAACTTCCCCCTGGGGCTGGGAGCAGGGATATGCAGTCTTCTATTGCACTCAGCAACCTCAACATTTTTGAATCATCTGCAAAAAAAAAAGACCCCATCCATATGTAAACCTGTAATATGACAGCAATATTTTATATGCAATTAAGCAAAGTGATAAAATACACTCTTTAAAAAATAAAATCCTCGTTTTTACATTAACTACATTTCTATTTTCTTTTTTTTTTTAAGCTTGACTATGAAAACTATTCTTTAAGATCTTGATAAATCACAGCCCAGCAACCCTCTGAGCAGCCCTGGTGGGATTGCTGCTGTAATCTACCTACTCTGCTCCCTTTCTCAGGGGAAAATGCTGTGTATGAACTGAGAACAATCATCCCCTGTTACTGTAATTTAAAATACTCCCCAAAGTGATTTCATACTCAGCCAGAGAGAAGCATGATGCTGTTACACTTGGGAAAACCACTCTGAGATGTCACATTCCCTCTGACACAGCTCCAGAAGCTGTTACTGAGTGCAACTCCTGTGCTGTTGGAATCACTACAGTGAAAATGCCCTCACCTTGATCTGCTATCAGTGCTCTGAGCTCTCCCAGAAGATATTTCACAGTCTTCACTTCATGGGCTGTTTCTTCTGGATTTTCTTGTCTGGATTTTAGAGTTGTCTTCCCAAAGCTTCTCTTACAGTTTGTGTCCCTCACTGGAGCCATGTCAAACACACCCAGTTCATCCCCTCTGCTGATGGCCTCACTGTGTTCTTCAGAAGCAGCCTCCTGCTGCTTCCCTGAAGCACTGAGTCTGGCTGGACAGTGGTGGTGGCACTTCTGGTCACTCCTGCCATCCCCTGCTTCAGGGGATTGCAGCAGGGAGAGGTGAGCTTGGATGCATCTTATCAGATCTGCTTCTTTCAGCTGCTGCCTGTGGTTTGGAGTCACCTCTTGGCCAGAGGATGATGGGGTGAGTGGAGGCACTGCAGAGCTCCCTGGTGCTGCACAAGGAGCAGCACTGGCTGACTGCATCTGAGCAGCAGAAAATGCTGGGCAAACCACAGGTCTTCCCATCTCTGGCACACATTCATTGCCACTGTCAACAAAATCCTGCACAAAGAATACTCATATTAAACAAAAAAATTATCATGACTTCCCCTCAGTCTGACAGACCCACCCCCCATCTGCCTCAATGCAGTCTTGCTCATTCTTTGCAAATTATAAAAGCAACTAAACTCATTAATTGCATGGCCCTGTATATTAAGGAGCAATTAAAATGTCAGTCTGGTTTAGACAGCCTTTATTTTACTGACAACATGAAAGCATAGTTTGTTTTCAGCTAGTCTGTAAAGAAAAAACCTCAGCAGTGTTTGCTTTTGGTTTTTTTTTCCTTTATAAACACTCATTCCTTGCCTCAAAACAGAGCAAGGAAGAAAAATATTCAGGAAGTTAACAATATTAGCTGTCAGTACTTTAAAATGATTAATTTCTTACAAGTCAGGGACAGCACAAGCTACACATGGGCTGCCTGGATGTCAAAGGCAGGTCTAGAGACACAGTTTGAGGTGCAAGCCCTGTCCCAAGGTGGCAGTTTTACTCCCCATTAGTTTTATTCTATACCCTGAAATACACATTTACTTGAAAATGCAGCTTTAAGATGCTACACTGTGTTTAAGGAAAGAATCCACTTGATCATTGGCAAGGAAAAGCCACATGTGAGCTTTCCTTTAATGTGCTTTGCTGAGTGTAATTATTAACAGTAGGAAGTTCTGCACCTTCCTTGTTTGCTGTGCACTACAGAATTCTCCATGCAGAAACAGGCAGTTGAAACACCTCTAATTCCATTTTTTTGGTGTCTATATAAAATATCTCTCTTTATATTATATATATAATTATATAAAAATAATAATATATTAATAATATATATATAATTTTTTCTTTAAGGAAAATTATTATCCAAACCAAACTCACAAATAAATAGGCAGTGCTAATTGAAAACACTGATTAATAGCCAGAATCAAACTTTCACTTACTGACTGAGGAGGTAAGAGATGAGCTGAGTGCTGCAGGGACAGAGCTGATGTGGAGGTGGGTAACTGATAATGAAAAGCTGTAACCTTTTGAGATCCTAGAGGAAGAAAACACTCAGGTCAGGGCAGTTTTGCAGAAGAGAGTAACACAGCAGGCTCCACACCAGTGGCTCCACTAACCACGGGCTGAGGTGGGAAGGGGAGTTCCAGCAGGAATCTCTTTACTGCTCTGTGGTGTTTGGTCAGGTAGCAGAGACATCTGGGTCTGCACATGCTCACACAGCTTCTGGAGCATCACAGGAGAGTGCTGGCTGCAGGGCACCTGGATTGCTTCCACCATCCCACTCTGTGCTGCACTGGGAAGTTCTCTCTCTCTAGAAGGTGTGGTGGACAAGGCAATTTTTCTCTTGGATGTTGGCACTAGAGAGAAGAAAAGAACAGATCCCCAGCTGAAGAAAATCTCAGCTTAGCTGCTTCCTACACTTTTAAACCATTTTGCATGACCCATCCAGAGCTTCACTGCCAAAGAGAAATAGCTCATGGGCATCACCATTCTCACCCACACTCCCTACCAACTCAGCCTGATGATGCTGGTGTTTGTAAACTAATTTTTCTTCCTGGGACATGAAGATCAAACATTTGTGACTTTCAGTAAACATTTAAAGTTTCTAGAAGAGAAAGAGTAATGTCTACAAACTTCTGGGGATCCATCTGTGGCTCAAACTGTAACAACAATTACCTGAGGTCTTACTATATATCAATAAGTGGAGGAGTTTGTCAATGTTGATCAAGAAAAAAGCAAGCCAAGAAAGTCCACTTACCAAATTCTTTTTTGATGTGGGCAGGAGTAATGGGCTTTTTGAACCCTTTCTTCTTGGGCACATTTCCTTTGGTTAGCCAAGGCTTGGAAACAATTTTAACAGTGTTTCTTTTTCCAGATTGTTTAGTCTGCCTTCCTAGTATTATCCAAAATAAAATAAACTGGTCAAGGAAACAAATTAAAACAGACTTACAACAACTAAAAATGTAACTGAAATTGTCAACAGGTACAACCTGTGGCCTCATGCTGCAAGATTTTCTTCAGCAGAGCTGCACAACGATCAAGCCCAGTATGAAGAGACTCAACCTGCACAAAGAACACTGCAGTCAGAAAAGAAGGGTTGCTGATTTCTCTCAGTACACTAAGTTGCTGTTCTAGAGGGGAGTGTTGCAGTACCTGGAAAAGAACAACTAATAACCAGCAAAAATGTCTCCTTTTCCATGTATTGCTTTGCAATGACATAAAAGATTTTGCAAAGTAAGTTGTGTTACCTCACATGTGTCTGACCAGTGGCTGGATATTGTTTGGCAAGTGCATGTGTGTGGGTTTTACTCTTATTTCCATGTAATTAAGCAATTATCTATTTCTATTCTGGAGATAATGGATTCAGCTGAAAGCAGCTCTGACTCTATACACCTCACTCCCTTCAGCACAAAAGCCAACAAACACAGCCACACTTCTGCCAGGACCAGCTTTGCAGGAGCTATTTCTAGCACAGATACAGCAGGATCCCAATTAACCTGCTTTTCTTCTATTATTCAAGATACTCCCATTTTTCCTCTTCACACAACACAGATGACTATTAAAAAGATATTAAATTACCTGATCATCAGAGTCAGTGGAATAGAAAGAGTACCCAGACTCCACATCAGAATGATATCCTTTCCTCATGCCAAACCTGAAGAAAGGACCAAAATCACTGTATATTCTACATCCTCAATATGCAAAGAAATAACCCCACTTTTATTTGATAATAGGAAACTGAAGTAAATTAATTTGGCCAATAAAATATCTCTTTCTGAAAACTGTATTGCTGCAACAAACATGTTTTGCAGATACTCAAAGCTTATGTCAAAGAATTCAACCTTTACTCAGGACTTACACACAGCTAGTAACTACATAAATTCCATGTTTAATATTTAATCACACAGTCAACCCTGCAGCTCTACAGGCAAAATTTCTGTTCAGTGCATGTCTGTCTACTCACAGGCTGCTTAAAACTTGGCTGTGGGGGCTTTTCCTCACATATAAACAATTTTTGGCTAGTTGTGTGGCAATAGAAGCTTTCCAAACAGTCATTCTCAGATAAAATTAATGATTAAGCTCTTACTGTTTCCTTCCATTGGTTAGTTTAGCTGCTCCTGTCAGCCTTCCAGAAGGCAGCACCTGTTGATCAGAGAAATCCACTTTGATTTTCAGTATTTTCTCAGCTTATCCAAGAGGAACACCACTCGCTGCGGAACCCTGAGGCAGAGCTGCGGGACAAGCCCGGGAGACCCCCCCGGGGCGGGCAAGGCCCCCCTCTCCACAGGCAGGAGTGACTCTGACGGGCCAACTCCGCACTCAACGCAGCCCCCCGCACCCCGAGGACGCCAGGAGGTTAACGGGGCACCCAACGCGAGGCCTGAAGCGAGGAGGAACCCCCGGAACCCCCTCACGCACCTTACAGGACCACGCAGCCCCCGGCCTGGCCATGGCGCCCGCCCCGCTGAGGGAGGAAAACAGCCGCCCCCTCACGCTGCCCCGCCCACCGCCCCCGCCTCGACCAATCGGCAGCTGGCTTTAGCTGATTGACAGCCCGGCCGTTACAGCCCCGCCCTCCCGGGGCGGCTCCGCGCTGCGCGCCGGCGGCAGCCAGAGCGGGAAGCGGAGGGGGCGGAGCGCGCTCGGGGATTGGCGGAGAGCGGGCGGCGAGCAGCCAATCGGGAGAGAGAAAGGGAATGGGCGGGGCCAAGGCGGGATGCGGGGTGAGGGGAGTGTGAGGGGAGTGTGAGGGGAGTGTGAGGGGAGTGTGAGGGGAGTGTGAGGGGAGTGTGAGGGGAGTGTGAGGGGAGTGTGAGGGGAGTGTGAGGGGAGTGAGGGGAGAATCCTTAGTAGATGAAGGGGATTTCTTGGATTTATATCAAATTCGATGTTGAAGAATGAATTTCTGTACAGAAATGAGGAGTGTGGTGCTGTTAGTGTGGAAAAATACTAAATTATTTTCACAAATACTGTGCAGTGACAGCCAGGTAGTGGAACAGAGCCCAGTGTGACATGGGGTGTGAGAGCTTAACCCTGGTCATTGGGTATTGGCCCATCTGTGCAAAAATTAAATGTCACTAATTAAGTTCTAACCTGAGCATGATCAAGCACTAGCAGAAATTAATAGGAACTTCCCAGTCATTTGGATTTAAGAGTACTCCACAAAATCATCAGCTTTTCATGAGACAAGTAGGCCATGAAAATCAGTGATAACTGATGATTAGGACTATTTTGATAGGTGCCCAAACCCCCATGAAACCTCAATTAAGGTTAAGGTCCCCTTGTGCCACAGCAGGAGCCCAGGAGATGGCGCCAGGAGAACAAAGAATCACGAGAACGGCTCCAAACGCCAAAAAATACTCTTTTCCTGGAGAAAAATTCGATTAAATCGATGAATATCTTTGTTTCAGTTGCACCAGGACACTTCCACTGCTATTTCATTGTCTAAACTTGTCTTTTCAGCCTGTCCTACTAATGTTTTATTAGTGAAGATGGATGTGCTAACCCAGTGACTTGGCTAAACATTATTTATTAATAGTAAAATTATTTTTTTTTTGTAATTTTAGTAAATTTTACTATTTATTTTACTAAACATAAAATCTGCATCAAAATGATCTTTCAGACATGCCATTTTCACAGCATGTGGGTTTCAGAGCAGCTCCAGAATCTGATGGTTTGAGGGCAAACAGCTGATGAATGGCTCAGAACATTGTTCATTTTTATTCTAAGTGAGAAAAATTAATGAAGCAAATCAAGCATCTAAAGAGAACTGACTCTAATTAGAGTGAGGCATGTGTTGGAATTGATACTACTAGTGAGGGTGTTGAAGACAGGGGTCAATGGGGTCAAAACTCTTCTTGTTTAAGGAGCAGATTAATTGATAAATGAATTATTAATATTGGAGAGGCTTTTCAAGCAATAGAGTTCCATTGAAAACAGCCAGTAGAGTTTTATCCACACTTTTCTGCTTGAAGCTTTAACTTGCATTTCAGCTGCTCCAGATTGCTCAGGTGACTTCAGCAAGTCCCTTCCAAAGTAAATCTGTGATTCTGTGATATTGGTAATAATATATATAATAATAGCAGTGATCTAGCACTGTTCTGGGAATCCTCCTGTGTAACTTCTGGCAGCCTTCAGGGTGGAAATCCTGACCCAACACTGGTGTCTGGGATGGGAGAGAAATCCTTTCCTAAGAGCTGCAGGTGCATCAACCACACCAAGTGTCAGCTCAGTAACCTGCTTGTCTTCCACTGCTAACAGAAAATCACAAATCTCTTTTCCCTTCCCTATTAAATGGCTAAAAAAAAAAAAGAAGTAATCCTGTTTCTGAATCCATGGTGAAATCTGTGAGTATATTGGCTTGTCAGCATTAACTGACAGGTTACATTCTGGTTTCCTGAGTCATACAAACTACCTATCAACTGCCATTAGATCCCACCCCACTGCCTGCCCTTTGGTTTCCTTGCTAACTGAAAACACATGTTCTGCTACTAAATTTCCCTCATATTTTTTGTGTTCCTTTGACAGAAATTGCCTGGATATTAGGTAGTGGTGAAAAGATGCTGATCTGTTTTCTTTGACATGAGAAGTTTGCTCCAGTCATCTCCAGAATATCCCAGCCAAGATTTTTCACCCATCATCCCTGCTGAGTAGGGCTGGAAACAAAGCAATGCTTTGGGTTTGCCCTCACAGCTACAGCACAGCACTGCACAAATGGCTCTAGAGAGCTGCAAGGTGAAGCCTCCAACCTTTGTCCCTGTCTCTCCAGCTGGCTTCCCCACTCCTTAATCTCTTGTGAATTGCCTGGAAAGGAAAAAAGCTGGAAAAGAGCCTGCCACAGATCTTCTTGCTCCATTGATCCCTGAAAACAGAAAAATAAAATATAGTANATAAAATTATATATAAATATCTAATAAATAAAAATTAATAAAATTAAATATAAAGTAGGGGCTAGATGTGTAGGGAGCATCACTAAGTGGGTGCTTGAAGCACATCCTTGGTGGCTATGGTTAAGAAAGCAGAGTAGCCAAACAGCAAATATAACAATATAACTGGAATAATCCATCTAATAAAAGGCCCATGGATGTAAATTATCAGGTCTTCCCACTCCTGGACCCTGCTACATCCCCTGAGCAACCTCTGCAGTGTCTCACTGAAGAAGTTTGTCCTTCTGCCAGCTGGAATCCTCCCTGCTGCATTTTAACTGAGGTTATTCTTATTCTCCTTGAATTTAGAGAGCAGCCCTTGCTTTCTTCAAGCAAAGATGTGAAGGCAATTATGATGTCACCTCTGATATTCTGGTTTCTTTGGTAAACAACCTGACATTCCTCAGTGCTGTGTGTTGTGCTTCATGACATTTTAGTTACTCTCATCTGGAGTCTTCAGCTGATACACATCTTGAAATATGATGCCCAAAAGTGGACGAAACACTCCAGCTGAGACCTTACCAATGCTGGGAATACCAGCAGGATGACATCATCTCTCTCTAAATTATATCCCTGGTTAGATTCCTCAGTGCAGTGGGGTTTTTTTTTGCAGCAGCACAGTTCTGGTAACTGCTGTTGAGGAATTGCACAAGAATCCTCACAAACTTTTGCAGCAGTGTGAGCTACACAGTTGTTCTTATGGGGTCTGTGTTGTTGCTGGACCCTGCACATTCCCTTTTTCAACTGAATATTGTTATTTTTTTAAATAAGATTTCTCAAGTGCTAAGGGAATTTTTAATCTAGGATTCATCCCCTAGGTCCTTGGGATTGGAACCTTCTCCCTTTCATCTACCCACATGTGCTGCCAGTGCACACTTCATATATGAAATACTTTGCTTTTCTGTCAGCAAAGTAATGACCAGCACAGACACTGCAGTTATCAGCTGGGTTCAGTGTTAACACCACATTAGAATGGATTAATTGTGTCAGAAACCACCAGAAAAATGCAGTGTATTGCATCTGCTGCCTTGCATTTTAGGGCTGCTGAAGCAGTGGTTTGGCTTCAGAGGTGATGAAGAACCAGCCAACTTTTCCTTCCCCCTCACAGAGGGCACAGGGAGCTTTGCTTCTAGTGAAGCATCTGCAAGAGATGCTCTTCACTAAAAGAGCACAGGAGCTTGGGAGAAATTCAAACCAGAAAGTTGGCTTCATCTCTGTAGACTCCCCACAGCACCTGGGAGCTATCCCTGACCTTCCTCACCCTCAGGATTTTCAGAAACAGTTTGGGAACCATCTGAAAATCCCCACCCTGGCTCCACGTCCATGATTATTTTTAGATCTTTCTTTTCAAACTTGCTGCTCTCAAAGCTGGCTGTAACAGGCAGGTAATTTTAAAGCACATCTTGTGTGCTGTAATGAGGCAGAGTATCATAATAAAACATCATGTTTCATTTCTGTTTTCCCTGTAAGACATCTCGTGGTACAGCATTGCTCCAGGGTTGAAAAAAAACCCCACAGCAATAATCTGTAAGCACTGGGCAAACTGTCAGGGGATTTTAATAACATTGAGGTCCCTGCTGAGAAAGGCAAATGCAATAGAACATGGGAACTGTAACTTTCTTCCTGCAAATTGCTAAGAGCAGAAACAAAGATCCTGGAGAATGAATTAAATTAATCTGAGGAACTGCAAATATAGACAGTCCTTGAAAAAAAATTAAATGAACCAGTTGATTGGAGTGTGATTAAATAATCCACATTACTTCTGTTCTGCTTCACACTTAGATTTGATTGTTCTTTGCCATCGTTTCTTACCATGCAGAATAATTCCTAAACCTTATGTATTCAATTAATCTGTGGAGAAACATGAATTCTTGATTTATGCTGAAAATTATAAGCAAACCCACTTTCTATGTGTAAGTTTTCTTTTGATTGCATGTCTTTTTTTTTTCTCCTACAGAGTTATTTCTTCATTTTCTGCTATGATGTTTTCTGAAGGTTTAATTCTCATGTTGTCTCAACAGATGATGAAGATTTTGAGCACCTGTTCTAGATTGGGTTCAAACCAAGAGCATGGCAGAGCAGAAAGTTGTCCTCCCTCTTTAATGACATTCTATAATGACAGAAAAAAAAACAAAACAAAAAAGAAAACCAAACGAAAATAAACAAAACCACAAGAAAAAATAGACACAGACACAGTGTCTTCTCTAGGGAAAAGCAAGAAAATGGGCTCTGTTCACTGCATCATCAGTTGCTGGTGGGATTGCAGCCTGTTTGCAAGGAACATTAGACTCTGAGGCTGAGTTTTGAACTCAGGGTAATGAAATGTCAGCAGGATGTGCTTCAGGGGAAAAACTAGATGCTTGGGATACTGAAAAGTGATGAAAGTGGGAGAAATGGTGGAGAAATGTGCATCCTGCAAATGAGGTGGGAATAGTCTGGCTCCTCCTTCCAAAAAACCATACCACTCTGACTGGAAATATGGGCAACAAGGAAGGATTTATGTGCATGGGCAGGAGGGGTTGGTTATTCCCCTCATTCCCAGTGATGCTTCTAATGAGTTTTTACCTGCTGGGCAGCTTAAAAGTGCCACTCTGTTTGTCTCCTGCTAGCCACACTTAGTGTAAAATCATCAAATCAGAATATCTTCATTTTTTACCATGTTATTTTAATGTCATTAAGGTTCAGAAGGACCCCTGAACTTCTCTTTAATAAGCAAAAAGAAATGCAACATGCCTGCAAGCTTGGTAATGAAAATAAAATAAACCTTTGCCTTTTCATGACCTTGAAGATTAATGTAATGAAATTCTTTATACGGACTTAGGTACTTATCATAATAAATCCTTTCAGTCCAGAAAATCTGCCTCCTACCTTTAGCCTAGACCAAAATAAATCCAATCAGGTTCTTTTGAAAGTTTAGTATTGAAGCTAAATTACAGTTCCCTGGGAGAAAGATGAGAGTTTGAAATGGGGCAGGGTGGGTGAAGGAGACCAAAGGGTCCTGGGATGCAGGGATGGTGGGAGGGAGGTGCAGGCTCTCCAATAAAGAGCAAGGGCAGCAATACCTGGGAGGTTTTGGTAAAAGAAGAAGAGCCTTAGGTGGTAAAAAGCCACTTTTGACATCTCTATTTATTTCTTTCCCTCTTTAGCTAAGGAATGAACCAAGTGGGAAGGAGCTTGCATTTAAAAGAGGAATTTTATCTTTCCTCGTTGTATTTTAATGTGTGTTTTCTCTTGGAATAAATGGCTTTTTGTTATTTCAGCCCTTGGTTAAACACCCAGAACTTTCAAGGCTAATTTCAGACAATGGTCCTCGTGTCTAAACACAAGCACACCTGAATCTCTGTTGTGGCCCCATCATGAGGAGAGTTGAGAAGTTAAAGTTTTGGAGATACTTAGTTTCCCAAGTCTTCCTTTCATGCCCAAACTCCCTTTGTTCTCTGTGGATGCTTTTCACTTCAGTGTGGTCTGAAATATACAACTTTATTTTAGTTTTTTACCTTCTTCCTCAATGACTTATTTCCTGAAATGAAAAACCTGGGTGGAGGGAAAAAAAAAGAAGTGTAAATGTCTGTGCTCATTAATCCCTGTGATTCTAATTATACACAGGGCAGGGTAATTGCAGTTTGAACTCTGCTGTACAGGTCTCAGTGAATAAAAAGCTGTTTCTGACAAAGGGTTTTAACTCGAGTCAGGTGGTGCTGCTGCTATTTTGGGTATGTAATCTTCACAAAGAAGATTCTAAAGGGGGAAAAAAAAATGTTTTGGAACTTTAAAAGCACATTTTATCCCTAGAAAAGCTTTCTCAAGCCTGGTCAGTGACACAGGTTAAATATACAGTGTGGTTTTTCTTCCTCTCAGACATGATAAATTCAGAAATACTTGGAAGTGATGGTGAACTCCAGTTCTCTTACTGCTGCTGAAATCCTAGGCTAGGGATTGCCATTAGTATATATTGAATTAATGCAGAGTTGTGGGAGTGCAAACACAAAAGGCCAAGCAGGGAGTGAACAAGATGCTTGAAACACTCCCCAAAGTGCCTTGCACAAAAGAGCTGGATATTTAAATATCACCTTTTTCATCCTTGCAGGCTGCAGAGAGAGATCTGCTCACTGGAAAAAGAAAGAGCAGGAATTCTGTACTCAAAATCCAGTCCTGGAAGGCTGCAGGAAAAGATGGAAGAGGCTGAAGGGAAATGAGGAGGTTCTGCTCACAAAAGGCTGGGAGTTATTCCATAATCTGCTTACCCATGCACATGGAGTCAGCCCTGGAAATCTCCCCATGAATCACCTTCTTGTTTCTTTGCCATGGGCCCTGGTTAATTCCCTGGATTCCTTCCTGTTCAGAAGGTCAAAATTCCTTGCACTGGGCACCTCTTAGTTCTGTTTTCTTTGCCACTAGGATGCCAGGGTGTGACCAGAGGCTTTGCTCATGTATTTCTTTTTTAATATCATGGGTGCAGTTGCCCATTTGATGCTTAGCTGTGATTACAGCTACAATTAAACCCTAGGGACACCTTTCTGATTTTATATATATTAAAAATATAGAAAAATTCAATATTCTTTAATTGAATATTATTTCCACTGCATTGCTCAGGAACACAAAGCATTTGGTTATACTGAAAACATGATTTTTTTGCTTGATTTTTTTTTTCTATTAGCTCAATTATCTTTATTGTCTTGGATTGTGTCACCTGTACTAAGAACTAATGAATATTTACAGTAGAGGGAGCAATAGCACCATTACTGCTCTATTTGGCTGGCAGTTGTGTTACAGCTTTATGCAGGAGACAGACAGAAAAACAACAATTACCTCGATGAAATTATGTGGTCTTTTCCACAGTGAGGTTTCCCTCGTGATTCATATTCACAATTAAAAGAATATTTTCTAAGAAGCAGAAAATGCTGCTGAGGGACTTGTTTTACAGTGCAGCTGGCTGAGCTGTGCAGCACTCCTGTTTCCAATGGATTTTTTTTTTTCAATGGCTGCCTTAAAATCAGGCTCTTTCCAGGAATAATTGTGAATTTCAGTCCTTACACAGGGTGTGTAACCTCTGTTATGTGCAAAGTGGCTGGACAGTGGCTTGTTCAGGGCAGAGATGTGGCACATCATGGGAAGCAGCTCAGGCCGGAGGACCAGTATCAGGTGAAAATGAAGGGGTAAGAAATTTGGGCTGAAAGAAACAAAGAAATTTGGATTTTTCCATTATAAAATGAGAAAAAAACCCCAACAAACCAAAACTGTCAAATCTGGAATTTTCCCATGTGGAAATTTGGAATTGTGGACAACCATTTTCCTTACAATAGAATATTTAGGTTGAAACCTCCCAGAATCCTGCTTTTCAAGCTGCAACTCTTCCAAACCAGGGATTGTGTGCACATATAGCCTAGCTGGTACATGGCAAAGCAAGGCTCTCATCTTAGCTTGGTCTGCTAAAATATTACAGTAAAACCAAACCAAAACCAAACCAGATCCAACCCAAACCCAAAACCAAACCAAAACCAAACCAAAACCAAGCCAAACCCAAACCAAACCCAAACTAAACCAAAACCAAACCAAACCAATCCAAGTACACAAAAAACCCCACAAAACTTCCTACTTTGTCACAAGTAAATATTTTTTTCTGTGTTAACTGAAAAAGAACTGGCTTATTACAGCTATTTTAACTTAGAGGATGACCACAAATTTGGCAATTTCTGGACCAATTAACTCTCCACTTTTCTTTAGCACTCCCTGAGTATCTGTGAACACTATGAACTGGAATGAGGGCTCCTTGCTGCTCCTGTGAGGCAAAGAAGTATCACAGAATCCTTCTGCTTGGAAGGGACCTCTGGGATCATCTAGTCCAACCTCCATCCCAACATCTCTTTCTCCACCAGTCCAGTGCCACATCTACTGGTTTTTAAACCCCTCCAGGACTGGTGACTCCATCCCCTCCCTGGGCAGCCTGTGCCAGGCTCTGGATGATGAGAAAATACCTTTATCAGCTTTCATTTTCTTTAGAGATATGTTGGAGTGCTTTTCTAATGCTTTCATGGTTGTGTTTCTTTCAGTGCTGAAGATCTCACAGTTAATCCAATTTAGTTTTAAGAATAATCACTGTGTCCTGTAGAGAATTTACCTTTCAATAGGCTTCATCATGATCTAGAAGATTAATTGAATAATAAAGTGGTGAAACCAAGCAAGAAACTATGGGGGGGGACTGGGAAGATGTCCAGAAGGACTCAATAAAACTGAATGATCGGGTAATATGATGGCAAATTAAATTCAGTGAGGATAAACACTTGATAAAACATTGGGGGAAAGAATTTAAGCTGCTCATGTGCACTGGTGAATCCTGAATTAGCTGCAGCTTCTCGAGGGCAACTCATCTTATGCTGATCAGACTAGAAAGCATTTGGGTGAAATCTGGTCTCCTTGATGTCACAGGGACTTTTGCTTTTGATTTCACTGAGCCTGGGATTGAATCCAGTTAAATTCAACAGTAGACTGAAGGCACTGGTGCACACTCTTGACTAGAACTAAATGTGCCACTGCTGCAGATACAAGGCACAGACAACCTATAGAGTGCAATGAATCACACAAGATGGCAGATATTGGTAAAAAAGTAAAAATATTTAGTAGAAAACTTTAATTTTCATTAATAAATCAGTTTCAATTTTGTTCCTCACACTTGTATAAAAAAAAAAAAAAAGGGAATTTTGGCACCACTAGTTGTTGATTTAGCTTTTGATTTTTATAGGAAAAATTTACCCAAGGAAGTAAATAACTG
>VYZU01068961.1:938-13941 GCA_013401355.1 Ceyx cyanopectus | reverse complement strand
TGGTGTTGAGCTCTTCTCCCAGTTTACTAATGATAGAAGGAGAGGAAATGGCCTCAAGTTGTATCAGAGGAGGTTTAGATTGGATATCAGGAAGAAATTCTTTCCTGAGAGAGTGGTGAGGCCCTGGAACAGGCTGCCCAGGGAGGGGGTGGAGTCACCATCTCTAGAGGGGTTTAAAAACCAGTAGATGCAGCACTTGAGGCTGTGGAGAGAGATGTTGGGATGAAGGTTGGACTTGATGATCCTAGAGCTCCTTTCCAAACAATAATGATTCTATGCAGAGGAACACAAAGCACTCTGTATGTAGATGCCATCTGTGTGTGTATATCCACCCATGAATATACATTCAGTGTCTTACCACCCACATAATACACAGTACACAGGTTTTTAACTAACACAAAAAGCTTCCACTGCACTGTGTGAGCAAAATGCTGCAAAGCCACCAAAAAGCCACCAGCAGAATGCATAATGAAGCACTGCCTTTGCCTGCCAGTAATTACATTTGCATGACAATGACTCCAACCACTATCATTTATCATTTTCTGGCGATGGAGATCTACGGTTGTGTGGTTACATATCCTATCCAATTGGGAACCTTCCTGCAGCATTAGAAATGTTTGAATTAGCTGATTACAGTATCCTTGAGAAGTCTCAAAGAAATATGAAGACATACAGCTGCAGCTCTTACACTACTTCATAATTTCCCAAGCATGTAAGATTGACAGGCAATAAGGATGCAACTGGCTGCCAGCCTAATCTCCATAATGACCTGCATTTTCCAGTTGTTAAGAGTTATCTGAGACACACCATCACCATAATTATGACAAAACAAAGTGGGAATCACAGCAAAGATCTTTAAAAAAAACCCAAAACACCCAACCAACCAAAAAACAACCCTATAGCAGCAAACACAGAAAAAAAACCAACCAAAAAACCCACAAAACTTCCTACTTTGTCACAAGTAAATATTTTTTTCTGTGTTAACTGAAAAAGAACTGGCTTATTACAGCTATTTTAACTTAGAGGATGACCACAAATTTGGCAATTTCTGGACCAATTAACTCTCCACTTTTCTTTAGCACTCCCTGAGTATCTGTGAACACTATGAACTGGAATGAGGGCTCCTTGCTGCTCCTGTGAGGCAAAGAAGTATCACAGAATCCTTCTGCTTGGAAGGGACCTCTGGGATCATCTAGTCCAACCTCCATCCCAACATCTCTTTCTCCACCAGTCCAGTGCCACATCTACTGGTTTTTAAACCCCTCCAGGACTGGTGACTCCATCCCCTCCCTGGGCAGCCTGTGCCAGGCTCTGGATGATGAGAAAATACCTTTATCAGCTTTCATTTTCTTTAGAGATATGTTGGAGTGCTTTTCTAATGCTTTCATGGTTGTGTTTCTTTCAGTGCTGAAGATCTCACAGTTAATCCAATTTAGTTTTAAGAATAATCACTGTGTCCTGTAGAGAATTTACCTTTCAATAGGCTTCATCATGATCTAGAAGATTAATTGAATAATAAAGTGGTGAAACCAAGCAAGAAACTATGGGGGGGGACTGGGAAGATGTCCAGAAGGACTCAATAAAACTGAATGATCGGGTAATATGATGGCAAATTAAATTCAGTGAGGATAAACACTTGATAAAACATTGGGGGAAAGAATTTAAGCTGCTCATGTGCACTGGTGAATCCTGAATTAGCTGCAGCTTCTCGAGGGCAACTCATCTTATGCTGATCAGACTAGAAAGCATTTGGGTGAAATCTGGTCTCCTTGATGTCACAGGGACTTTTGCTTTTGATTTCACTGAGCCTGGGATTGAATCCAGTTAAATTCAACAGTAGACTGAAGGCACTGGTGCACACTCTTGACTAGAACTAAATGTGCCACTGCTGCAGATACAAGGCACAGACAACCTATAGAGTGCAATGAATCACACAAGATGGCAGATATTGGTAAAAAAGTAAAAATATTTAGTAGAAAACTTTAATTTTCATTAATAAATCAGTTTCAATTTTGTTCCTCACACTTGTATAAAAAAAAAAAAAAAGGATGAAAATGCCATTACATGCAAACAAGTATGAATTTGTGGATTTCAAGTGATATTTGAGTGCATGGATGATAATAATGACTGCAGTGTTTTCTTCTGTTGCCTAGGAAAGCTGCCTGTGTTTACAATATTGACATTTGCATCTGAAATTCATTTGTCATGTTGTGCTGTTCCATTTGATAACTGAAGGAGAGCTTTATCTTTGAGATAAAATCTCCTCCTGGCAGCACTGGCAGTTGGATATAATTTACCTCTAGCAGAACTTGGAGCAGGGGTGGCTGGATTTTGGGTGACTAGAGCTGGGTGGATTCAGCTCAGCCATCAGGAAGAATTTCTTCCCCAGGAGGGGGTGAGACCCTGGCCCAGGGTGCCCAGAGAGGTGGGGGCAGCCCCATCCTTGGCAGTTTCTCAGGCCAGGCTGGATGGGGCTCTGAGCAACCTGCTCTAGTGGGAGGGGTCCCTGCCATGGGCACTGGATCAGCTTTAAGGTCCCTTCCCACCCTGACAGTTCTGTATCACCCACCAGGAAAGGGGATTTGGAATTCACCTGCAAAGAATCCATCAAGGCTCCTGGTAGAAGTAAAAGTCCCTTTTTAGACTGTACAGCTAAGAACATTTCACAGAACTCTAATGCATTTAGCCTTTCCCTGAAGGTAAGAATACACTATTGCCCTGCTGCAGAGAGGTTAATTATTAGTTAGAGGGGTAATTGTTCTCTGGAAGGTCACAGTTCACAGCACAAAGAAACCTTGGATTTGAACTTAAGAATCCTTACTCCCAATACTTGTTTCTACCCAGTTTGTTCTTCTGGCCTAGGCACTGGAAAGTTTCCCTTCCAGTCTTGTCTTTTACCCACTCTAAAAGCTGATATGAGATGTTAAAAGCTGATTTACCCCTTAGCTGCCTGGCACTGGAAGAAGAAAGGTTGCCCAGCCTTCTCTTTCTGGGTATTGATTTGGTATCCTGAGCTCCCTGCTGCTGCCCCTGAAGAACTGAAGTCCTGATGAGATGAGTTATTCTTTCTCTAATCACTGACAGGATAAAGGATGAAGGCCTCTGTAGACTTTTGCCTTTGTTATACCCCAGGTGTGCTGGTGCAAAATCCCCTGTTGCACCAGGATCACAGAGGCTTGGTCCCAATGTGCTGGATTTTGGTTTCCAGACGCCCCGTGGCTTGTAGCTTGGACTTTGTGCAGCCCTGGAGTGTGGGTGTGTGTGCAGTGCAGAGGGAGTGCTCTGTGCATCAGTGCAGACTCCTCCAGATGTTCACCAGAGCACAGGGGGAGAGCTGACATGACAGAGCCCAAGAAAGGAAGATGGTTGGTACTCGTGTACAGCTTCTAGATCCATTAGATCAGTCATCATGATTTAGGGAGCTTCCTTTTAGCAGCTATCAGTGTTTCTAACCAGCTCCAGATGCCCACTGAAGGTCTGGCCTTTGAAGGAAGGCAGCAGCTCAGCTCCAGCAGCTGGGAGGCATTATGCTTTCAAAGATGCTCCCAATCATGTGTGGCCCTCATGAATTTATAGCACAGCTTTCCTGGAGGGGCATTGTGATGCTGGTCTCTCTCAGACTGCCAGGGCACTGAAAACCCAATTTATACAGAGGTTTTGGGGCCTCTGTGGTGCTGAGGTTCTTCTTGAATGTGCTGCCCCTGACCCATCTCTTGCAGGGTGAAAAACATCTCTGCACTTGTTGGAAACAACACAAGCCTCATCAGGAATCTCCAAGGTGCTGTGTGGATGTTGTGGATGTTGATCCCTGCCTGTCTCTGTGTCCAGCTGTGCTTGTGAGCCAGGGGAATCCATCCCTTCTCATGCACAAGCAAGATGTGGTGGCAGCAGAGACCTACTTTTACGGCTCAGAGCTGGGCTGGGCTTGGAGCTGTGTGAGATCTGAAGTGGCAGAGCAAGCAGCTAAGAGCCAGGTGCCCTCAGCCCAGGACACAGCTTAGAGTCCTTCCCTGTGCTCACATGTGATTTCTTGTGCTCCCAGCAGCCCAACACCTTCCCTCCTTCCACACCTGCCTCTACTGGGAGGAAGAGGAGCTGCTGGGAGGAAGCTGGAGCTGCTCTCCATCCTCATGAACATAGGCAGCAGAGAAAAGAGACCCGAGAAAGGAAAAGCAGGTGGAAAAGAAAAGCCAAAAGTCAAAAATTCCCAAGTCACAAGATTATTCCTATTTATTTGTGAGGGGAAAGAAACTCCAGTTAGTGGGTGGAGTCTGGTGTGAACATTTCAGGTACCTTTCCAGTGTTAGAGATGCTGTAAAGCACTGAGCAGGAAAAGCAGCTGTAGGTAGAAGGTCCCTCAAGATTTCTGGCAGGATTTCTGGTCCATCAAGATCTCTGAGGCCTGTGCAGTGCAGTTTTGTAGGAAGGAGGTCTAGGGGACCTTGAGAAGTTGTTCAAGATGACACTGCCTGATTCAACAAGAATACACCCATCATTTGATGTCCCTGATTCATTTTAGGTTTACTGGGGCTTCTTAGAATCCAAGCCCTGAACACTTTAATGAGTTTAGAGAGCAAATAATTCATTTTATAACTTTTTATTTAAAAAAAGTGGTTTTGTTTTTGCATACAACACCACTGCTTTTGTCCCAGGAAGAAACTTCTTTCTCCCACTAATTTACACTGGTGAAATGGAAACCAGGTTAGTATTTATGTCCAACCATGTGTGAAATGAGTATCCTACACATGCACTGAAATGAGTGCTTGGGGTAATAAAGTAGTAGTCACTGTTTAATTTTAATGCATGCTTCACCTTAAAATTGGTTTTCTGAATAGCTACTATGTACATTTACATTCAGCACAAAACACTTCAATATTTAATATTTCACTTGCTGGTCTAGTTCTGTAACTCTTTGTGCCCTGGGCAGAACTTCCCTGGGAGGCTGCATGGAATTCAGGAGCTCCTGGAAAAGAAACAGTGCTCGGTATTACAAAGAACCTGGCAAAAAAAATTGCAGAGTCTGGATTAAATGTTTGCAGGGATCTTTGCTAGAATAAAATGTTCCAGGTTCCTAGTGAAGACTGATGTTCTTTATGTACACAAAAGCACAGTGTGGACCTGGCCAACACAAGCTTTTTTTTCCCTGCCCTGCTGCAGCAGTGGAGCCTGGCTGGGATGCCCCCCTTGTCATCAGATAATTGGGTGTTTTTTTTTTCATTAATCAACAGAACCTGTGACCCATTAGCACCAGCAACACATTTAGCTAATTTATCCAAACAGTTGCTGGGGAGAAAAGGCTTTTCAGTCACTTTTAACTCTTTCCAGACTCATATCTTACACCTGGAGCATCTTCTTGGGTGCTTTGCTCCACCTGCTGCTGATTCAGTTCAAGCTGCTGTAGCCAGAGTGGCAAACACAGTCCTGCATCCTATGGAAGAGATATAGTTGCTGCCTGCTGATGCACCTGGTCCTATTTAAGAGCATAGTAATTTCAACTCTTATTCCCCAGGCAAGGGTCTGAACAGGTCTCTGGGAGTGAGAAATTCTTCCCACATACCCTAGTAGCTGCAAATAACTTATTACCAAGGCAGCCTTAGGTGCTTTTAAGCCTCACGTCCCCCTGCTCAGGTTTTCTCTTTGATCCTGCCTGTGAGCACTCTGTTTAGACACTGCTGTGACACCCCCAGGGAGGGGCTCTGCACAAATAACAGCTCCTGCAGCACCTTGCAGGCTGCAGCTGGGCTGCTGAGCCTGGCAGGGTGGCTTTTCTTCCCCTCCCTTGCTGGATGGGCACCCTTGGCACGTGTGCCATGCTTTGCAGCACTTGACTCCTGCTCCTTTGTGCAGGGCACCCACGTTGCAGGAGCTTTTCGGAGTGCTGCTTCCAGTCCTAAGCCTTCCAAAGCCTTTTTCCTGTCTTGGGAAGAGGAATTTTACTGGTGTCATGATCAAATTCTTCTCACAGATTCAGGAGATGTAGCTAAAAGAGGTTTCATCTCAGATGCCACCTATTGCCATCCCATTGGAAAACCTGCCTGTGGCAGAGGCCTTAAATCAGAAGCCTCTGACAGTTTCTGATCTTTGAGCAGCTTTAGGGGCTGTCACAAATAAAAACATTCATACCTAGTTAAACTGAGATGTTTGGTATGGATTGAGGTATTTGTCAAGCAGAGCCACACTCAGAAGATGAAAGCAGTGTCAGTGAAACGAGTTTGTTTTGCCTTATGTCATTCTACAGGGTTTTTTTTGGGGTTGTTTTTGTTTTCTTTTCAAGGAAACTGTAGCTGCTTTCAGCATTCAATCTAAAAAGTGAATTATGCATTGCAGAAAGTATTTCACTCTATTTTTAGCAGCTCTTCTTTGAACAAAAAAAAAAACAAACAACCCAACCAACCCTGTAAACTTGTTGCTGAGACTAGAACTGAAGTCATGGTGGTTCCTAGTTGCTAATGATATTTTACAGTGACAGCCCTGCTCTGCTTGTGATGTTAATAAAAATAGGAGCTTACTTCATGTCTGGGGCTGCACTGAAATGTACTGATATCTGAACGTGGTCCTGTGGTGTGTGCATGCAAGAAGGGGGTACAAGATATGACAGCAGGACCTTTGCTTCAGTGATAATGCCATGAAAACAGTGACTCCATTGTGCAGAGCTTCCCTGGCCACTGGAGCTGCAAGCACAGGACAAGCTTGATGGGCTTTGCACAGCAGAAGGGAGCAACAGAAACTGATGGCTTGGTCTTGATATATTCTGATTAAATTGGATTAAAAAAAGCCCTTCAAAGACCTTTATCCTAGAAAAATTCCTGTTTGTTTCAAAGAATGAGAGAACTGGGACCATTCTTGTTCCTGCAAAGAAAATAATAGGTTTTTTTCAGAGGATGTCAGGATTTTACACAGTTAAATATCATGTTTTAACTGATTTAACCATCACCCAGGAGTCTGTGTGGGTATCAGGATGACAGGGCAGTTCAGTGCTGCTCCCTGCTTCAGCTTTTCCTTGTCCTGATTGCAGGTTACACAGACAAAGATGTTTTCTGTGCCCTTCACAAGGAAGGGCAATGCTGCCAGAGGAGTGATTGCTCCAACAGTTGTTTTTTCCTTCCTAAAGACCAAGAACTGTGAGGTGTGAGAGTAACACTCCTGTTTTACATTGGTGTTTGGAAGAGATGGAGCAGCACCATTGCTCCTTGAGCATGCTGCCAGTTTTAGAGCCCTTACGTGATTACAGAAGAATGGGGAGCTGGTGAGACTTCAAACAGGTGAACAGGAGAAGAAAATAAAGTGCCCAAATGCCAAACACCTGTCTGTCTGTGCTTGAAACCTTGATAGCTGGGCTCAGGGAGTAATATTTAACACAGCTGCTAACAAACTACAAACAAGTATTCTTCACAGCACTCCCTTTGAGACAAGTTATTGCCCCAAACCACAATTATTGGAGCTACAGTGAAGGAATAAAAAACATTTAGCTAGCTGAACCAGTTTCTGAGCTGGGACCAGGGTCTTGGCTCCTCAAAATCCCCTTTTTGGCTCTCTAGTCGCCCAGGACTGTAAAGGATGGAGGCATAACCTGCATCAACATGCCACTCCCCTGAGAATTTCCAACGAGATCATTCCCCACAGCCAGCAAACCCCCCAAAAAAACCCCAAACCCAAGAAAATACTCTTTTTTTTTTCTGCCCTGTGCATCCACACCGGCGTTCCCTCTCTCCCGGGAGTCCCTGCCCATCTGCCAGCCGGGGGCAGCCATGGCAGCGGTGCGGAGCGGCGATGCGCATCATCAGCACACCCGCGGAGCGCACAGGGGTACGAAATCAAGCAATCAACCCCCCTCCTTCCCACCCTCCATCCTTCCCTCCCTCCCTCCATCCCCGGGGCCGCTCCCACCGCGCACCTGTGCCCGGCTCGCAGCAGCCGAACCCCCCTCCCTGTGCGCGGAGCTGCCGCACCCCGCGGAGGGGAGCTCCGCAGCCGCCCTTGGCCGGTGCCCCGGGCTTCGCTCAGGAAGCGCCGGTAGGGAAGTGGCGGGGGCGGCCGCCGGGGATGGGTTGGGTTGGGTTGTGTTGTCAGCGCGGCGAGGGGCGGAGGTGGAGGGAGCGGAACGGAGCAGGTCGGAACAATAGCGGGTGGAGGGGAGGGAGCCGGTGGAGGAGGAGGAGGAGGAGGCGGGCGGAGGGGCTCGGCACCCGGCATCATCCCCCCTCCCCGTCCCTACCCCCGGGCCGCGCCGCCCAGCGCAGCCCGGGGGCAGCGCAGCCCAGCCCGGGGCAGCCGCCCCGCAGGCACCGTGGAAGGGATGATGCGGGCGGTGCTCGGCTGGGCTCGCTGCTAAACGCGCCTCCATCCCTCCCTCTCTCTTCTCCCTCCCTCTTTTTTTCTCTCTCTCTCGGCTCTCCTCCTCCCTAACTCACTGGATATTACCAGCCGCCGGGCTCGCCGCCGCGTCTCCCCCAGCCATGAATCCCGCCGAAGGGGCGGCGGAGGAAGGCGCTGTCCCCGACTCCGAGGTGGATGCTTTCTTCCGAACAGGTAAGGGACCGCGGGGAAGGGAGCGAGGTAGCTCCGGGCCCTGCCTCAGCCGCGGGATGCGGGGCTGGCGGCGGAGGGAAGAGGAGGGGAGCGGAGGGGGGGTCCCCGCCTGGCTCGTCGCTTTGTCTACCGCAGCCTCTCGGCTTCTCCGTGACCCGCGGGAGGATGGAGGCGAGGGGTTCGCCTTCGGGAGGGGACCGGCGAGGGCTCCCCGCTCCGGCCAGGCACAAAAACCCCGCGGGGATGCTCGGGAGGAGCCGCCGCGTTCGGCTCCCGCGGGAGGCTGCCCGGTGCCGCTCGCTGTCGGGATGCGGAGCCCGGCTGCTGCTCCCGGCCGCTCTCCCTCGGGTGGGCAGCGAGGGTTGGGTCTCCCGGGGATGCCCACCCGGCAGGAACGAGCTTGCCAAGGAGCCTGGGTGCCGGGAGAGAGCCGCGTGTTTCGGTTCTCCCGTTTCGGAGCTGGGATGCAGCGGAGCGCGGTGTGGGGCCCTCGCTAATGATGCGGGGGTTAATTAAATTCTCCAGGCGGTGGGTACGTGCTGGAGTCCCCGCTGCATCGCTCGTTTGGGAGGTGGTGGTGTGGGAGCCATCGGCTCTGAGACGCGGCTTTGCGGGGAATCGGCATCTTAAGCAACTTGTTGTCTGCCTCTCCCTCCTCCCCAACCCCGTGCTCCGTCTGACAGAGTCGTGAGAAAGAATTACAGGCTTCTTGGTAGATTTTTTAATTAAAAATTGTCAGGGATTAAACGCTTGTTTCATAAGGGGATTAACCCTTTAGCCCAAGACTGACACTTATTGCTGCAGATGTTGGTCAAGACTTTGCTTTTCAGCTGCTTTTTCCTTCTACCTGCTCCTTAGCTACACACAGGGCTTTGAGTTCCACTTGCAATAAAATAATGATGCAATCCCCAAAACTTT
This sequence comes from Ceyx cyanopectus, assembly GCA_013401355.1. NCBI lineage: Eukaryota > Metazoa > Chordata > Aves > Coraciiformes > Alcedinidae > Ceyx > Ceyx cyanopectus. Next base: position 4,494 of record VYZU01068961.1, on the reverse strand, counting down.
AAAGAACTGAAATCCCCGAGGCCTGCAGCAGCTCCCTGCCATGGTAGACTGCACCCCATCTATGTGAGAGCCCTTTGATCTGGAGGATCACTATAATAAGGTCTGGCTGGGTGTATCTTGTGATCCACAAGCTGTGGGATATTTGCCTGTTGATGGCTTACCTGGTTGCAAGCTAATTTGCTAAGTCTGAGCAGTGATAGATTTAAGAAAAGAAAAATAATCCAGCAATTTTATTTGTAAAAGGGAAGTGTGAAGGTTCCCCCACCCCTCTACCTTTTCTCTCTCTGCCTAAAGCTGAATCATTTCTCTGTGGCACTGACTGCTCAGCACAAGCATGTTGTTTGGAGAGGGTCAGGTGTGTCTGGGTTCTAGGAAACCAGGATTCCTACAGAGGAGAGAGCCCAGGGAGCCACATGACAGGGCAGTTTTCCCTCCCTGCCTCCTTCACCTGTAGATCCATGGATCCACTTGTTGCCTGCCTTCAGCATTTCACCTGGAGGGTTCAGAAAGCTTCCTCACACCTCTGTGTCCTGAGAAACCAAAGGCACCAGGGTCTGGAAGGGATGCTTAGACCCTATCCTTGCCCTGTGTTGTCTGCCTCCCTCAAGCTTCCTTGAAGGGCTGGCCAAATCCTTGGCTTGGCACCATGCTGTAGCATCTCGTGCTGAAAAAGCTGATGGGAAGAAAACCAACCTGTTGGTAATTGATTTTTGGTGGCCAGCTGTGGCAGTGGCCAGGCAACATCACTGTGGAGTGGGAGGAGAGCAGGTACTGCTGGTGTGGAATCCCCAGGAGTTTCCCACTCGGGGCTGGGGTTTGTGAGCTGCCCCTGAGGGTGGGGTGAGTGGAGGGCAGAGAGCAGCTGATGCAGGGCTTAGGACACTCGGTAGACAGGGCATCAGTGACTCTGCCACTCCTCTTTTTGGCCAGCCATGGCAATCTTGCCTGAGCAGGACTGGGAGATAGGGGCTGATATAACAGCTCCATGGACTTGGCATCCTTTTCCCATTAAGAGCAGCTGTTTTCCTTTGATTCCTTCTGTCCTGACTTGTATTCTGGATTTGTAAAGCATTAACCAGTGTGGGTTACATGACCTTGACTTACATCTAATGAGAAATGAATCTATGATTTAAAGATCAGCTGCTCCAATAGCTCAAGTGCCCCCTAAACTGCCTGAACCCTTCCCAAATCCATAGCTACTCCATGGAAAAGCATAAACTCGTTATTCTCAGTGAAAAAAAAACCCAATCAGAATAAACCAATGGACTCCAAGAAGCTAATGCCTCACTCAGAGGCTTTTAGCAGCCAGCTGGGCTGTGCACTGAGCCAGGAGGATCGATAGGTGCTCCCTGGTACCAGCAGAGGAGGCTGATGCTGGGCTGGCACCATCACCCAGCAGCTACCCAAACACTGGGAGGCAGCAGCAGCCCCATCTCGGGGACAGCAGCTGAGCTGTACCTGGAAAGTAAACCTGAAGGAATTAACGTGGAGTGATAAAAGAGAGTCTATTTTAGTGCTTATGCTGAGGGGAGCTGAGAGTGACTCGAAGGAGAAACGTGTTTCTAAGCACCTGTGTGTGATGCTGCAGTCACTGGAACCCCCCCAGGGACAGGCAGCGTGGGGACTGTGCCAATTTTCACCATCAGATGCACAAAGAGTTATTGAGTTTTTCTTTTAGAGAATCATTCCCATGTAATTGAGGTAAAAACGAAGGGGCAGAGGGACTTTGAGGGCAGAAATAACTGTTGCAGAGGCTCCAGCTCTGGTTGCTGGGCTGCAGAGTTGAGGCAGTTGATCCTGCCTGATGTCTGTCACTTCTGGTTGAGCTTCTGTTGGAGTGAGAAACCAAATCTGTGCCTAGGTGTCCCTTCTTAAGTTTCTTCTAGTTTATTTATATATAGTTTTATTTTTCTGGCACTTAAGTACAACATTGATTACCTCTGATACAAAATTGCTGCCTTTCTTATTGAAACTTCCTCCAATGAGTTGAAAATCGATATTGGTCCATCTCCTCTGTGCTGCATGATTTGTTTTCTGAGGTGATGCTGCTGATGGAAACGTGGCTGCTCTCTGGAGCTGTTGTCCCATCTCCTGAAGAGTCACAGAGGGAGTTTTGCTAGTCCAGGAGTTGGCACACAGACCTGGAAAAGGATAATTGAATCAAGAAATGGTGATAGGAAAGTTTTTTTGTTCTCTTCCCCCCTCACACCACAGATGCTGCTAGGAAATGGAACAGAACCTGTTGATTTGTGGGGCCTTGTGGCTAAAGGGAAGGGTTTGATTGTAGGAGCTACTTAAAGCAGTGATTTATGTTCAGAAAAGCATTTTTTTTCCTGAGCTTCTTCCTTCCTCCTCATGCAGAAGCACACACAGGGCAACAGGGTTGATACTTGATAGTCCTTGACCACGTGTTTCTTCTGGAGGAGTTGGCACTGTGTCATAGGGCAGTAGGGAGATATTTCTTTGATATTAATTGAATTAACACTGACCAGAATGACTTCCAGAGGAAGAGGCTTTTCCCTCCCAGCTTTGCTCAGAGCTGCTGTGTGCTGAACACAACCCTGATATCCAGGAGAGGATGCCAAGTGCTGAAAAGTTCTTGAGGAGGAGCCCTGAACAAGCCTCCTGGGGGGTCATTTGGTGTGGCCACGTGTGTCTGGGGATGATGAGCTGCCCACCCAGCATCCAGTGGTGCCAGGCAAACAGAAGTGATGCTGTTCCCTGCCTCCTGGAAGTGCGTTTGATCGAGTCCCAGAATAACCACCCACTGGGGAAACACGAGGGCTTAAACCAGGATGGCTTTGGTGGGATTTGCTGTGGCTTTGGGATTTTTTTTGGTGAATTTCCCTCATTTTAGGAGCCTGCTTGGGGAGTCTTCAGCCTCCCAGGTGCTCTGGGAGGTTGGGATGAAGTATTTTGTTGTTTCAGCTGCTGTGACCCTTCTGGGCAGGTTGCTGCTGGATGTGCAGCAGCTTTATTGCTCCACCCTGCCACGTACCACACAGCACCCAGGGGCACGTTAGGGACTTCCCAGCCCTACCAAACGGGAATATTAGCCCTTAGAAACCCCCAGCAATCTGCATTTCATGGCTGCAACTGAAATCATGACACAACTCGGAGCTGTTGGTGCTGTTGTTTGGTTTGGACCCGTGTCCTGCTTTTCATATTCCTTTGCATCACCCCCTCCCCTTCTGCAGCCTGGCACTTGTGCCAACCAGAGGGGCTCTGCCACTTGGGGAATTTATCCTGGAAAATCTGCCAATTTTTCAGGTCTTATTTCAAGCTTGGTTCAGAATGAGCCCGGTATTTGAATTTTCTCTGCTGCGAGTCGTTGTTAATAAAGTTACTGATGTGATTGCTGTGGAGTAATGTTAGTTTGCAGTGAGTTTTGGTGCAGATTGGAAGCAGTCTGTTAAAATTCACTAGGCTCGGTGTTAGGGTGAGAAACACCATGTAAAAACATTTGCTGAAGTGGATGTAATAATTCCTATTTATAGGATTAATAATAGGAAAATATATAGGAAAAAAATGTAGGAAAAAATATATTTTTATATAT
>VYZU01068960.1:67500-77078 GCA_013401355.1 Ceyx cyanopectus | reverse complement strand
AGAGGGCTTCAGAGGCAGCAGAGACAGAGTTGAAGAAAGGCCTGAGACATCAAACAGCCATGCAGAAAGGAGTTTTCTAGGATGATTTCATGACATGTGCCAAAGAACTTAAACTCTAATGCCCTTTATACTTCACATAATCCCCAGAACAAACATTTATTCACTGACTGGAGCAACCAGTATTTTTCATTACCAGTTTTTTTTCATTAAAATAAACTTTTAAATGAGAGTTGAAGAAGAAATGAAATTATGTACAGTGCTACTTCTGACCAGGGTCCAAATCTCTCCTACTGCTGCCTGTCCTTGGCCAGAGTGTATGAGAGCTAATGGGTGTCCTACCTAGTTCTGTGCCTCAGTTTACTGGAAGGAGGAGAAGACAGGACAGACACTCACTCCAGAGGGCTGGCACACACCCCACCAGCAGTGACTCTTCTGCGGTATCACACCATTGGCATCAGTAGAGAAACCTCTTGCTTAGCAAATAAAAAAGGGGTGCTGAAGGCAACACCAGAAGGGAAGATTTACCATTAACCCTTGCCCTGGCACCAGGAGTTTCTCTAGGAAGGCACCAAAGTTTCTCTTTTAGGGCAGATGAAAGGAGTATAGTAGTCACATATAATGTAGAGTGAGTTGTATGTAGGAGCAAGACCTAAGAGATAGACAAGAAACACAGGTAAATGTCACATAAAAAACTAAGCCTGAGATCAACTGATCTTTTACAATGAACTAATTATATATTTTGTTATTATGTCTTCAGAGGCTTTTAGGCTCTGTATCGCATACTTTAATTACTGCAAAGAACTCCAGGACCTTTTTTTTTTTTAATTAATAAAAATTATTGAGGACAGGTATTTTCTTCCTATAAACATAACTGGGATTTGCATGGACACAGTCTTCCAATGCCCATTTTAAGCTGGCAGGCATATGATGAAATGCAGAAAGAGCAAAATGGGCACCAGAGGTATCTAGTCTCTGCTGGAGCATCTTCCTCCCAGCACCCTTAAAGTTTTGGTAGATTCTGCTAGCATGAAAACCCACAGCCTGCTTCCCACGTCAAGCTGGGGAAACTCCTGATACATGAGTTAATAACAGCAAAATCTGTTAGATGGGGAAAAAAAAAAAGTCAAGGCCAATGAAGAACACTCTATCCACTTGTTGTAAGGTTCACTTATTACAGGCCTCTGGCAAAAGTCAGTGTCACCCTGCTCTATCACCCTCTCACTTCCCAGCTCAGTCTCCCCAGCTTCAAGCAGTGGTCCCACATCTTTGCTGCCTGCACATGGATCCAGGGATGCTGAAGAGTTTCAGGGCATCACTCAGAGAGTCCATGCTCATCAGTGTCACCAGAGTCACCTGAGTGCTTCTTTTAGCCCAGCAGAATGAACTCACACTGGTGTGATCCTATCAGCACCAATGGAGCCTCACAGAGTGAATTCCTGTTTGCTCAACCTCTCTCTGGTACCTGATTCTACATGCAGACCATGCATGGAGACCATTTTTTTTCTCACTCTCCCCCTTTCATTTCTGCTCTGTTTTCATTCTTTCCATTCTTTTTTTCCCCACAAACACACAAGTGCATCTCTTCTCATAGAAATCCCATGTAGTTATTCCTGCTTCTTCTCAGGGAGGTTCAGCAGAGACCACTATTCTCTGATTTCTCCCCTTACGCCCTTGCCAAGAAACTACATCTTGGCACCACAGGGAGAGGGATTATTTATCTTTATTAATTTATTGAAGGGAAGGAAGAGGGTGGAAATTGCAATGAAAGGGACAGCCAGCAAGATGGCAAGGAAGAGAGGTTAAAAATGAAGTCATCATCTAATTGGCCCGCAGTGAATTATTCACATGTATAATCTTTTAAAAAAAAAAAAATTCAGCACAAGGCAATGCAAGTAAATGCTGTTCATGTTTAAAAGTCATTTCCATAAGTAAGTGCAATTTCTCTACTGTTTGCCCCTGTTTAATGAAGTGAAATCTTGTTTGCATTCCTCCCAATTTCCCAACGAAAGGCGCCCAAGCGTTTGCACCAAAATTACTTGGCCCAAATTAAAACCCTCCAACACTTTAAAAAAAAAAAAAAAAAAAAAAAAAAAGGAAAGGGGGGGAAAAATCAGACTTATTTTTAAAATGCCTTAAGTGCATCCCAGCATCCTAATTTATTTTTAGACACTCGTTATTAAGAGTAGTAGTAAGTTTCCCCTTCTCTCTCGCTCTCTCTCTTATTTAAATGAACTTAATGGCAATAGATGCAAATGTCTGGAAGAGGAAAATAGTTAACATTTATTTATTCTTACTGTTGTCTCTTCCCTGGCTGGTGTCATTAGAACAGTTCGTTGCATCCCATTCGCTCCCATTAGCTCTGCTATCAGAGCCACCCAGCACGACTCCAGCACGGCTCGAAGTGCTTTCTGCGGCCCACATAGGGACTACATCATCATCTCCGAGGCACTGGCTTAATGACAAGAAAAAAAATCTGAATATATTGCACAGAGATCTGGGGAAACAACAACAAAACCCACCATCGTTGTCACCCAATGTCATCTCCCCTTGACCCAGGATGCATGGGCCTGCCTTAGCTGGGCAGGCAGACAGACAGACGGACCAGCCGTGGCACTGGGACAAACATGCCTTCGCAATTCATTAATCTGGTCAATGTGCAGAGAAATACGCCAACAGGGACCCAGAGTGCTTGGAAACGCGCTCGAGAGGACCCAGCGAGACTGGAATGGGTTCAAACAGCTGCTCAGTGCCAGCAGAGCCATCTCCCCCTAATTCAGGGCTGCCAGCCGGCCAGCTCCTGGATCGCTGGTGTGGGTAAGAGCTGCCAACCAGAGGCTGGTGGCTGGGTGGGCGGTTTGCACCCCCTCACTGGACAAACCCTGCTTTCCTCCAGTGGCCCCCCTGCTTCCTCATGGGAGGGTTTCCTAAAGCAATCCAGACCAGCCACCATGTGTGAGCAACCATGCATCTCAAGGCTGCATGGCCCGAGCTGCCATCTCCAGCCAACAGCACCTGTCACACCACAGGGCATGTTGTCCCAACCCACCAGCCATCACTGCAGATAAGAGGCTTACCATGATCTGTGCCCCCTGGGGAGTGATGGCCAAGGGCCAGTGCTGACAGAGAGCAGTCCGGAGAGGCAGGTGCCCTGGTGCCTTTGAGAAGTAGCCAAAACCCACTATCCCCCTGCACACTGGTCTCCAGCCCCCTGGATGTGAATGTGGACCTGGCCCACACCAGAGGGGCATAGTCCCTTTGCAAGCAAGAGGGACACAACAGGTGGCCCACAGGTGTTGGGATCTTCTGAGCCCATCACCCCATCTAACATATGGCTGAGACTAACAGCAATCAGAAGAGAAGGAGACCAGGGCTCAGTGAAGCCACTGGCTGACAAAGCAGCATTTGGGAGGGAGAACATCAGCATCTGCAGCACTGACACATGCAGCAGCTATTGTGGGCGGGGATGGAGATGTGTGAAGGGCCCCCCCCCCAAAGTTGACATTGTCTCTTGTGATAACTTTTCTGCTGAGGTAGGAGACACTTTACTGCAGAGCTGCACACAGCAAGTAGCTGCCCACCCCCCCGCCCCTTCCCATCCTTTCCCTCTCTCTCTCCAGCATCATTTACATCCTTAATTAGCTGTAATTCTGCAGTGCTCATTAGGGAAGGGCTGGAAAATATCAAGGAGCCCACAAGCAGGGGGCTTCAGGGGAGAGGAAGGAAGAGGGGGATGTGGGTGTCAGGCTGAGAGGAGATGCCCAAGGCTGGATTATGGAGCCAGGAGCTACTTGCTTAATTTGGGAGCACTGATCCAGTGAAGGGGTTAAAGAGGCCACACTGTCCTGCCTAGAAAGGCAGAAGGCTTGTCTAGAGAATAACAGCATATCACCAAGAGGTTCTTACCTCCTTGGTCACAGGTGATATTTCTCTGCTGGGTCATTCAGGGCCCCACACTCTTAAAAGTCATTGGTCAGGCACCGGAGGAGGACAATCTTCCACTCCAATGTTAGACAGCTGCAGAAAAAATGTCTTCTCCTCTAGCCTCACAAGGAATTATCCAGCAAAGAGGTTTCTCTGTAAGACTGCAGCTGATTGGGTTAAAGTATTTGTCAGGTGTGTCACTGTGCTGCAATCTTTTGGATAGAGAAAGACCCAAAAGTAATCAAGAATAAAAATTGAATGCGTAGTTACTTGTTTTTTAAAGGAGATTTTATCTTGATTTAAAAAGAGGAGGACATAAGCATTTTGAATTTTACTTCAGTGACCAACACAAAAAAAACCAAACCAAACCAAAAAGACAAAAGAAATTAGAACTTGAAACTATATCTAAACTTTGTATTACAGGTTGAAATACATCCTTCACCCCCAAATGGACAAACATTGTCAAGTTTTATTGTTGGTCCAGATATTTTATATAATTACTTTAAGGACCAGCAGAAGACCTGGGCAGTCTTACTATGGACTCTCACTCAGGAGTATAAAAACATGGAAAGTCAAGTCCTCCCTCTTCACAGTTTTAAGGTATAAGAGGTACTATTGTCTCCTTGCCTTAGCTAGGGAACAGGTACATTAAATTAAGGGGGAAAGGACATAAAGGAAATTTGTGGCAGAGCCAGGTGGTGATCCCAGATTTCCTGCTGTCTTTCTTTGAACTAGCAGTTACAATCCAGCCTTTCTTATGCTGTAGCACATGGATATTTGAATGTCCAGTTACACTTGCATTTCTGGACACATACCTGGCTATTTTTTAATTCACTGCCTGGCTATATCTTTGCTCAAGGTTAGATGTTAGAAGTCTCTCTGATCATTCAGTGAAGTAGATAAGGTGGTCTTTATAAGTCATTCTCCTACTTTTCTCTCACTGGCAATAACATGAGCCTGCAGGTTGAGCTGGATGGTGTGTCCCACAAAGACTCAAAATGATCACCAGTGCATGTGGGATTATCTACAAATTATGTGGGCATGGACATAAAGGGGCACTTGCACTTCAATGTGTACTCCTCTTTTTACATCCTCAAACTCCTGTTAGTGTTTAGATGAAACTTGCTGTAACAGAGAATCAGAATAAGCAAATGTGCCAGAACAAGCCAAGAATAAAACCCAGTGAAGTACAACTTTATAGAAGTGCCTGGGACCTTTGCAGAACAGTATTTCGTTGATTTGTACCATTGGCTCTGAAGCTGTCATGGTTTAGGGTCTGCTGGCAGCTAACACCACACAGCTGCTCACCCCCTGCTTTACTCCCTCCTTTCACACACCCTTCTGTAGGACTGAAAGGAAAATCCTGAAGAATAAAAAAGAATAACAAATCTTGAAGAATAAAAAAGTGAGACCCTGGGAGTTGCAATAAGGACAGTTTAATAAAACAACACAAAGAGATTAAAACAAAACAAAAGAACTAATGACACTATATAAAACAAGTAGTAGGCTCTACCTGTGCCTGAGATGCCAACTGTCCCTGCTCCAGCCTCACTGAAGATACACAGCAAAGCAAGCTGAAAATAGGCACCCTTGCCTACATAGAGTCCTCCCCTTATATAAGGGCAGGGCTCAGCCTGGTATGGAATATCCCATTGGCTGGGTCAGTTGTTTATCCTGGCTGTGGCCCCGCCCAGCTGCAGCCACTCCCAGCTGCTTGGGTCAGCAGCTGCTTGTGATAATTAATCTGAACTGAACCCAGGAGAAAGGTTTAACACAGGATAACTCCTTTTCCACTTACCTAGGTCAGTTTTTTTAAAATATTATTTGAGCAAAGAGATATCTGGCACATCTTTCTGTATTAACATCAGATTTTTCCTGTAGTGTTTAGTTTATAAGATTTCTAAGGTCTTTACAAAGAAGATACAATTTCCAGCTCCACTCTACATGAAATTCAGGCTACAGAGAAGTAGCAGTGGACCAGACTGCCTGGATCTCGTTGCAGTGCTTTAAAGAGCATCTTCTCTGCACTTTCAAGATAGTATTAGCCAAGGTTTTCAATGACGAATTAACGACAAACCTTCAGAACAGAATTTTTGCATTACCACTCTAATATTTGGGAATAACGAAGATCGGGGGGGAAAAAAAAGTGCTAGATCCACATACCTCTTAGAGATGTCCAGCTAGTACAAGCAAAAATGCCTCATCATTTCCTGGCAATAGAAGACAAGGATGACAGTTGGTTTAGACCTCTGTGCAAACTTATCTCTGCAAGCATGAGGTGGACTACTTGCAAAATTCTGCAGAGAGTAAATACCTGCCCCTATAGATCTGCAGAGAAGGGTGTGGAAGCAGAAAAAGCTGCTTGTAGTTCTTGCATAGCTCACAACTGTGAAAGGTAGCTCCTGAGCTACAGCTCACACTTCTGTGAAGCTTCCTGCACTGTCCTGCTCACAGCACTCAGTAATTTCCTTTAAAATGGCTCAAAAATGTCTTCTTCAAATTGCTTGTTAGTGAGTTCTTTGATACCTAGAGTACCAATGAATGGCATCATTCCCTACATGCCATCATTACATTTTCCTCTTCTGTACTTCATCCTTCTTCTCAAATGCCTAAAGGAACAGCAGGCACTTGCCTTTTGCCTTGTAGCAATAGTCAGAAATCCTGAGCTCAGACAAACTGAGTCTGGGATGAAGTGAAGCCAAGCAGACTTCTAGAAAAACAGGTACAGCATGAATCACAGATATTCAAATATGAGCTGCCTTTCCCACAGTTTGGTTTCAGGGCTGGCTGTACCCAAGGCATAAAGTTATGTTGTACACAACTGCCAGACTCAGTAGCAAATCTGCACCAGGGACGGATGATCCTGTATGACCAAATGGAGACAAATAAGGAGAAACATACCGATGTGCACAGAAGCAGTGTTTTTTGTGTGTCTGTATGGATAGGCACGTGGGAGATAAATTGTGCATGTGTATTTATATTTTCATGGGTACCTGATCCTGCACATCAAAGTGTGCAGATGCCAGGATAGGAAGGGGTACCCCCAAGCTGCACACTAGCTAAAGTATGGGTGAGATTTTATGGGCTGATACTGAATAGCTTGAGGCATCAGCTGTTCGGGCTTATTTCCTGTACAGAGCATTTTCTCCTGCTAAGAATCAATTAAACTGTTTCTTCAAACTCCCTCAGGTACCACACAGCAAAAGTAACACCAAGGAGCACGGGGGAATACTGCTGGCCACTCAGACTGTGTTAACTTGGGGAGAAAGCCTAGCCCACGAAAAGAAACCACTCATGCAATCTACAGTCAAAGAGCCTCACACTTTTCAAGTGTTCTTTCAGTTTGCAGCGATGTCTTTCTCTATATTCCTGATTGTTTCACAGGGTCTTGGAAGAGACACAGTTTTGCTCCATGCTAGTTTTCCTGGCATTATTGCCTGTAGTGTCTCCTGCCAGGAAGAAAGTGGAAGGAAAAGAGTTCTGAACCAGCCCACCTTGCATCCCCACGCTTCTTCACACCAGGCTGCCTATGGGGGCTGCTGCAGATGGGATCCTTCCAGCATCTATTGACCCTGCTCTCCCCTCTTCAACCCTGCCCCATCTCAGTGACCAACTCAAAGCTTCCCCTACCCATCACACACGCACAGCCTCCTGATAGGACATTGCTTGCTCTCTATGGCCCAGGTACAGACACAGTTTTAGATATCTCCTCCAGAAACAGGTCCAGTCTCAAAGTCAAGCCTATCAGTGCCTCCTGCTGAACCTGCTGGTGTGGCTGGCACCTCACCCCTTGAGCCTTCTGATCTTTCCCACAGGACTCAGACAGTGAGAGGGAGATTGATAGCAAGGAAAAGCAGCAGATGAAAAGTAAACTCACACTACATAAATTCTTAAATGTTTTTTATAAGGACACAACATTGTAACAACTTGCCAAGAACAACATCGAAATTATTTCAAGGTTTCCCATTTGTTTGTAAAGTGAATATTAAATGTGAAGTGGCAGTCTCCGGGTGTTCCCCTGGGAACTGTTAGTGTCCGTAGTAACGAGGTCATTCCTTTTTTATTAGGAGAAGGGTTTCTGTAAAGTTAAATGTGCTGACAGCCTCTTGCCTTTGATGTTGGGTTTCACCTCAGTCCCTCCTGCAGATACTGCTGCTCCTCCCTCGCAAAGACACATCCCTGACAAACAATCTCCCCTCTGTCTTCCCTTCTTGTTTGTTTAGATGCATGATAGGCAGCTCTGTTAAAGGGCAGCACATGAAGGCGGGCCGGTGTTTCGGTAGATGGGAGAGATGTGAGAGATTTGCTTGCTGTAATTAAGTCAGTCTTCATTCTCCCAAGCTGCCAGGACTCAGTAGCCTTCATTTTATTGACCAGATAGATAATTACAGTGACAGCAGTCACAAACCCCCCGTTATAGTTGCACTAAAATTGCTGCGATACCATGTTCAGATGAACATGGGACCCACAGAACACTTGCCACAAAGTCTGGCCTGGAAGGGGAGACAGAGAGAAGCACCCCAGTTATTTGCCTGTTCCCCTGGGACTCTCCATGCTCTGCAGCTACAGAGACAAGTCCTCCTTCCTTCGCAAAGGCCCTTGACACGAGGACTTCAGGAATCTCTGCTGTTGTCCTTAGTTATGACAGCTCCTGCTCAAGCACCTTCCCTGTCTGGTGACCTGAACATGCCTGAGGAGTGGCCTTCAAGCACCCGCATACTGTGCCAACCTGACCATGGTCAACAAGGATACTAAAATGTAGATGGGCTGCAGTTGCTCCATGGCACTTAGGAGACTTAGTTCCGGGATCTAACAGTTTTCCAAAGGTCCTAAGCAAATTAACTAGCCTCTGCAGTAGAAGCATAGGGTGGCCCTAGTACCCTCATTCAGGGGCTGTTTAGAGCTGTGGCCCCGGCGTGCTCTGTATGTGCAAACACCACATCCAGCACAAGGGAGCCCGAGTCCCAGTGGGCACCACAACACAGCCCAGCAACATAAAGAAACTAACATTTATTTTTGTTTGAACATTAAACAGGCAACAATGCCCACAAAGTGTATTGTGTGTAGCCACTCCTTAGAGTAGCAAAAGATAAATAATACTTTCATGCTTCAAAGTGAAGTGCACATTGTGTGCACCCAAATAATAAGAAATAATGTCAGTATCCTTGTTCATCATGGACATAGTAGGAAGAAATCAACTTCTTCCCTGGGAACGGGTGCTTAGAAATGATTTATTCACTCTTGGGAAATGAATGCAAAAACCAAGGAGACACCATTGTGCACTGAAGTGGACCAGAAATTTGTCTGCTCATATTTAATCACAGGATCAAGAACTGCAATCTGGTGGCTGGTGATGGTACCAAAAACATTTCAGCTCTGGAATCCACATTCAAAACCAACCATGAGTCAGTGATGAACAAAGGCTCTGACCCTGAGACCTATTGCTGTTCAGTGGCTGACATCAAACAGGCTGCTACAATTCAAATTCATATACAGACTACAAACACTCATATCAGCAAGCCACCAGGAGACCTCCCTGCTGGAGTCATGGACATCTACAGATTTCTCAAAAATGCAACCTAGTAAACCTGGGTCTTTTGTGTCTCATCTGAGCCTCCTTGTTCCTCATTTTTAAATAATCTTTTGGTGAAACAGGC